>CALNHX010008062.1:0-10000 GCA_940337035.1 Agriotes lineatus
TGAGCAAAAACTGTTAAGTCATTTTGCTATTTCAGATGCTTAATTGCATTTCACGCCGTTAGTTAGGTCATTTTGGTATTTTGAATAGCCGCCTAAGCTTAGAGCAGCGCGCCCGTATGCTAAGCCCTTTTAGCTCTTTATTTGGCTCCATCGCCTAATTCCAGAATCACGATTTCGCACATAGTTAGCCTAAAAAGCAGTATTTGTCGTCGGTTGGAGCTCTCCTCTGATGGCGTTTTTCTGAATTCTGAATAGCACGCGGTGGCGGCGTGATACCAGCGTGGCCCGCATTGGTTTGTTTCATTTAGCACGCGGTGGCGGCGTGATACCAGCGTGGCCCGCATTGGTTGGTTTCATTTCATCGCCTTGCGATTCGCTGTGGTTTAGTCACGTGGGGGACGCGGCGAAGGTGACCTTTTGCCGACGCTTCCCTCGGTGAGTCTTCCAGAGCCCGTGGCAGAGAGCGCTTGTGTGTGGTGGTGGTGATTCGAAATTTGTCGAGTGATCTTCGGCGTAACGTGGGTGTTTTGGAGCCCAGTTCCTGCTACTATTAGTGAGGGGTCGTGCCCCCTTCATCTCGACCTACAAGGATTTGGTTCAGCAGAACGAGTGAGGCCCCCATCATTTTCGTCGTCCCGTTGTACGCGTCTTGACGCGTCTCCCGTCGCCATTGAGGCGGTTATGCATTCACCCCCTTTCGCCGTTGTAACACCGAAGGTACCTACCACCTACGATTGCAGCTCGTCGCAACTCAGCTGTACCAGGCTCCCTCGCCGCCCACGCATTAAGGTATGTGCCTTTAACCTGATTACCGCTGTGAACGCGAGTGTTACTCATTACTACTCATTACTACGCTAGTGTATTCATTCAGACTGCAGACAGTTCAGGCCGTGAAGGCTAATGTAAATCGTCGCTGCCCTTGCATAAGGCAATGTGTATCTTTGTACCTATTATTGCTGTTCACTAATGTTCAACATCTGTCGTTAAGCTTAGAGCGCGCGTGCCAGCTGGTGCCCTTAATTATAGAGTAAGGTTAGATACAGGGCGACGCATTCTGCTACCCCATTGTAACTCGAAGTGAAATATATGATTGGTTAGTTAAGGGAACTATTGTTTGTTTCGGTTTGTGCATGTTCTGTTACAGATAGACGCCCCTTTATTGTACGAATTATTGTGCGACGGAACGAGGAGGCTGTGAGCGTGCAGGTGAGTGGGACAGCTGCGTAGTCGTGGTCGGATGGACACCTAATCACAATCCTTGCTTAAGGCAATCCCGAAGTTGTTGTTTGACCTTGCAACTCTTGAATAATCTTATTGGCGGAGTATTTTTGCATGCTTCGCTCCCGTCTAACCGTCCAGGCCCGGTTAGCCGGGTTAAGACAGGCTTGGTGGCGCCCTCATAATTTCGACATACCCTGTATATATTATGCCACAACGCGCTTGCCCAGAACGTATCGTGTGACTCACGCCCGACTCCCTGAGCGTTCCAGCCGTGGCCTATTAGCCTATTTCGAACCGATCTCAGGGCAAGTGTGTCATGTTTTCAGGACTGATTCCGTGGTGCGATGCTCACCTTGGGTGGGTGTCGTAAAGTCCTTTTCATACCGTAACAGGCTAATTTTGGCGGCCCAATCGCGTGGGGCTTGTTGTTTGTTGTTGTTGTTGGACGGTAGTAGTCTCGTTAAGCCCACCCGTCGTACGTCTTAATTTTGGCTATTCCAACGTCTGAGGCCTTGTATGTTTGTTTTTCTTATTAAGCCACCCGTTGTGCCTTGATTTTGGCTATTCCAACGTTTGGAGCCTATTGGTGCACGACAACGCTCGACCTCATTTTGGGGTTTCCTTTTTTTTTTTTTTGCGCTGTGTGTCTTAATTTTGCTGTTATTGGACTGGAGTAGTCTCGTTAAGCCCATCCGTGTGTCTTAATTCTGACGCTTTAACGTCTGAGACCTTGTTGCGTGACAACGCGCGACCCCATTTCGGATTTTTTTTTTCTTTTTCTGTCGCTCGATTTCGGGCGCAGTACTGTCTGTAACCATTGTTGGTTGATAGTAGGCGCGTTAAGCCATTCGTTGACCGCCTAGTTTTGGAATTTGCTCTTTTTCGCTTATGTTCGGTCTCTTCGCAAAGGATATGGACAGATAGTCCCGTTAAGCCATTGGGCGAGTGAAAGGTAACAAACCACTTTTTCCCGATTTCTCCCGTCTTGACCGTCTACGATTTGGTTCGGATATCTGACGTAATTGACTTACCAAACACGTGCTAACGTTTTTCTTTTTATACGACGTATTACACAAGTCGGTCCTTTCCCGGTTGTAAACATGGTGCTAAAGCTACATATTGAACGCCTGCTTCGCGCGGAGGCTGAATACGAGTTGAGAATCAGAGGCCGTGATGCTTCCGGCACGGTTACCTTGTTGCGCTCCCGGTTACGCGACGTATTGAGAGAGGAGGGACGCGCAGATATGGATACGCGACCGCCGTACCCGTATACGTTCGAGGAGGATCTCACGGCCGTGACAACATTGATTGGCGAATTAGAAGAAAAGATTCAGCTATATTTAGCTAACCCGACTAAAGAAGTAGCGGCTACGATCGAAACGAAATTTTATCACGGAATGAACCGTCTGACGAATTGTTCAGCTATAACGGAGGAAGAGCGAGCGCTCAAACAAAAAGCGTTCGCGGAATTATCACTCATACGTTCAACCTACGAACTTAACCAAGTAAAGCTAGGGTCGTCTGCGACTACGGCTGAGGAAGAAAGCGCCGTAGCGCTGCCATCGACGTCCGGTGTCGCACCTACCATTACCGTCGCGACGACGACTACGATTACGACGGCGGCAACCATGTCGACTCCGAGTTTTGTTGCGCCGATGTCGCGTACGATCTCATTTAAGGCAACCCCCGTTTCGAAATGGAACATACAATTCTCAGGTGACCCGAAAGGTCTGTCGGTCAACGCTTTCATCGAGCGTGTTAGCGAACTCAGAGTGGCCAGAAACCTTACCGAAGAAGAGTTGTTTATGCAGGCCATCGACTTGTTTTCGGGCAACGCATTGCTATGGTATCGCGCGAATAGAGCGACCCCTAACACGTGGCAACAGTTAGTCAATTTATTGCGTCTAGAGTTTCAGCCTGCGAATTATGATGAACGGTTGTTGGACGAAATTAGACGTCGCACGCAAGGCCCTACGGAAAGTATGGGCATTTATATCGCTATCATGCGCACAATGTTTTCGCGCCTGACCGAAGCGGTTCCCGAAGAGAAACAGTTGCGTATTTTGTTGCATAATATTTCACCTTTATACCAAACCCAGTTGGGATTGACGGAAGTCCGGTCGATCGACGAGCTAGCGCTATACGGACGAAAGATTGAGGAACGGCGCTATGCCATTGAAACTACCTTCTAGAAAGAAGTCTGACTTAGAAACAGACTTGGCATACGTCGAGGTCGCGCCTATCGCGGAAACGTGCCCAGTTGATATTGTCGAAACGCGTGACGTTAATACTCCCGAGAGGAGGAACCGAGAAACGGCACCCAAGTCAAGCATACGGTGTTGGAACTGTAACGAACCAGGCCATAGAGCCAGTAGGTGTCCGCGACCCCGCGGCGAGAAATTCTGTTACCGTTGCGGCAAACCTGAAGTGACCGTAAACACTTGTCCTCGTTGTCGAGCAAGAGATAAGGGACAGGGAAACGACCCCGCGAGACGCTGAACGGTCGAGCAGTGTCCTCGCGCGTGTTTAGCAATTCGACTAAATTTATGAAGGGACTTATCGAGGAGCGCGAGACCAAATTTAAAAAAAATAAAGTCATTCTCGATTACGTATTAGAAAGGTCATCTGATGACCGTCGACCGCATGTGACTGTTGAAATCATGGGTTTCGAGTTGTTAGCTTTGTTGGACTCAGGAGCGAATCGAACGATCTTAGGAGCTAAGGGTTGGGACGTGTTGCGTACTGTAGGCCTGCGCATAAATAAGAAGCTGAGACCCGTTTGCTCAGTGGCTAATGGACAGACCGTGACCAGTCTAGGTACCCTGCACTTACCTATTCGTTTAAATAACAGAGTGGTAGCTATCGATGTTTTGATAGTTCCGGAGGTTCCGCACACCCTGATCCTGGGGATAGACTTTTGGAAGTCAGTGGGAATAGTCCCAGACGTGTTTCGAGGGGAGTGGGAATTCTCAAAACCCGGCGTAGCGGCCATTGATACTCCTACCGGCAATTTGCAGTCTATGTTCGACCTGAACTCGGATCAACGAGCCCAATTAGACACTCTCGTAAACCGACATTTTACTATCGCCAAACCCCAACTCGGCTGCGCCAAGTACGTTCAACATAAAATCACTACTAAGGCGGCACCGGTTAAACAAAGGTACTACCCGGTTTCTCCCGCAATGCAGGCGCATATCGATGCTGAGTTGGACAGTATGCTGAAATCAGGCGTGGTGGAACGTTCTCGTTCAGCCTGGTCGAGCCCGATTTTACTAGTTAAAAAGAAAGATGGGACCTATCGTTTCTGCGTTGACTTTCGCAAATTAAATAGCGTCACCGAGAAGGACGCCTACCCGATACCTTACGTGTCTTCGATTTTGGATCGCTTACGCGATCCCCGGTTCATGACGTCGCTTGATATCAAATCCGCGTACTGGCAAATTGAAATGGAAGAGAAATCTAAGGAACTAACGGCCTTCACAGTACCCGGGCGCGGTTTGTTTCAATTTACTCGCATGCCCTTTGGGTTTCATAACGCGCCAGCGACTTGGCAACGTTTCGTCGACCATGTGTTGGGTCCCGAATTGGAACCTTACGTCTTTGTCTATTTAGATGACGTGATTATTTGTACCCCGACTTTCGAAAAGCACGTCGAGATTCTAGACGAAGTATTGCAGCGACTAAACGACGCTGGTTTAACACTGGGTCGTGATAAATGCCATTTTTGCCAACCAGAATTACGATACCTGGGCTATGTCGTTAACGCCCAAGGACTTTTAGTCGACCCCGATAAAGTTTCGGCGATTCTTAACTTGCCGCGACCTAGAAACGTTTCGGAGATACGGCGAGTTGTCGGCATGGCATCGTGGTATCGGCGTTTCATACCAAGTTTCTCAGCCATTATTGCTCCGCTGACGTCGTTATTGAAAAAGTTTCAGAAGTTTGAGTGGACCGAGTCATGCGAAGTCGCATTTACAACCATCAAAAATTGCCTAGTTTCGGCACCCATTTTGTCGTGTCCCGATTTTTCTCTCCCGTTTATCGTACAGACGGACGCTTCCAATGTTGGTATCGGCGCCGTGCTGACTCAGACCGTTGATGGCCAAGAACAAGTCATCTGTTACATTAGTCGGACTCTTACGAAACCTGAGCGTAACTTTTCGGTTACGGAACGCGAATGTTTGGCCGTCCTGTGGGCCATAGAGAAGTTACGCCCATATTTAGAAGGCACTCACTTCACAGTCGTTACTGACCATCATTCACTTATCTGGCTAAATAATCTTAAGGAACCCACCGGGAGACTCGCCCGTTGGGCTGTTCGCATCCAACAATACGACTTCACGATCAAACACCGGAAGGGAAAAGACCACGTCGTTCCGGATGCGCTGTCCCGTGCTATACCCGAAATAGATGTAGTCTCAGTTGTCGGTTCTGGAGAACCCGAAGCCGGTGCTCAGGCGCCGAACGACAGTCGAACTGACCGTTGGTATAGGCGCATGTGTACACGCGTCGTAGAAAGACCATTCAAGTATTCGGCGTGGAAACTATCGCGAGGGAAATTGTTTAAACATGTTAACGTAAAATATCCCGAATTGGACGAAGGCACGAGTTGGAAAGAGGTGGTTCCGAAGCCTCAACGCGCCGAAATTTTCCGCAAAAACCATGACGAACCTACCGCAGGCCATTTAGGCATTTATAAGACCTACGGTCGTATCGCTCAACAGTATTATTGGCCTAAACTTAAGGCGGATGTGACCCGTTACGTTAACCGTTGCGCGACGTGCCTAGCGCAGAAACCCGAACAAAAACGCCCGGCCGGCTTGATGTGTCGTCACCCCGTGGTGGATAAGCCGTGGCAAATGATATCTATCGACATTGTAGGGCCGTTGCCCCGTTCAAAGAAAGGCTACGTATATATTCTGTCCGTGGCTGACTACTTTACCAAATTTACCCTTTTCTTCCCGTTGCGTACCGCCACCGCGACCGCGGTGACTCAGAAAATTGAGAACGATGTTTTCTTGCTCTTTGGAGCACCTCAGTACGTCTTGGTTGACAACGGCGTACAGTTTCGCAGTAGAGAATTCCGACAGCTTACCGATACGTATAAATCACGAATCATCTTTAACGCGCATTATCATGCGCAGGCCAACCTCGTCAAACGCGTTAATCGAGTATTAAAAACTATGCTAGCGTCGTACGTGAAAGACAACCACCGGGAGTGGGATAAATATTTGTCGCAAGTCGCTTGCGCAGTGCGTACCGCAGTACACGAAGTCACCGGCATGACCCCATATTTCGCCAATTTCGGCAGAGAGATACAGTTAGAGGGGACGCGCGCCAATAACCCCGAGGAGGTGGATGTTTCGAAACAAATACGAGTAGAGAGTCGCGAAGACTTGTTACGACGGACTCCCGCGTTAAGGTCGGTATATGAAGACATAGTCAAGCGACTAGACGTGGCGTACAAAGCCTCCAAGGCGACTTACGATTTGCGAAGGCGCCCGGCTCAATTCGCCGTTGGCGATACCGTCTGGCGACGAAATTACGTACTTTCCGATGCGGCGAAATACTTTAACGCCAAGTTGGCTCCAAAATTTATAGGGCCGTTTTATATCAGTCGGCAAGTTTCGCTTGCCACTTACGAGCTGTCCGACGAGACCGGTGCCCCGAAAGGCACTTGGCACGCGAAAGACCTAAAACCCAATCCCACGGACGTTTAGCCTTCTAACGCCCGTTTTCCCTAACCCCCCTCCCTTTTTCTTTGTAGGCCTTGACGGCCATACCGCCGGCCTAGAGCCGTATCTTCAGTAGTACCTACCTTTCCCCGAGCTTCCTTGTTGGGGGAACCCCACAATGCGCCGATCCCGTGACGCTCAACGTGCCCTCTTCAGGCGGCTTGCGGGACAGGTTACGAGGGACTTATCCTTTTCCACCCCCCCATGTTCTTTTGGAACGGTTGGTCGGAAGTGTGCATGGGAGTAAGACGTTCTATTGACCCGATTTTAACGAGCGCTAACCGCGCGTTTTTTTTTATTATTAGATATTTTCACGGTTCCAATTTGGAACCCCAAACCCTCCTTCCCTATGCTCTATCTTTACCTTTCTTTTCCCCTTGTCATTACTATCTACCGCGTCCCGGCGACAACTACCCAACCCCGTTGTTCTCTTTTTCTTTCCACCTTCCAAAACCGCACTGTTAGGCGACCGTCATGGACCCGGTGTTAAGGTCCAGTCGGCGTTTCGTGGCCGCCGCCGCAGTGCGTGCCACACCCGTTTCGGGTCTGGTCGGTTATATTTTGTTTGTCTTGTCGTTTTGGTGGTCGATTATCTACGTGGTTTTGCGAACCGTTGTGGTGGCACTCCTATTTTGGGAGGGGCAGTCGAGCCGGATCGGCGAGACTGTCCTCAGCCTGCCTAGTCTTTGCCCGTTTGGTTCCCCGAGGGAGCCAGACGCGAATCGTTTTGTGGACCCCTGGCGGAGCGCCACTCCTTTTGGGACAGCCAGTTTTCTTGTCGCCCGTCTTCCGTGGTCCGGGGAGTGTGTACTAGCCATCAGCGAACCGCCAGGTCCTACCCAATTTTCGTATTTCCACTGGCGTATCCAGTCTTTCTTCTCCCTCTTCTCTCTTCCCTCCTGTCGTACCCTATCTGGTGGCCGGTGTGCGTAATTCCTTTGGGGGTACAGCTATCGTATCAGCGTTTCCGGCCGTTTGAGTGCTCGTGGCGCCGCAGCCAAAATGCCTCGTTGTTTTATAAGAGACTTCGGGGAACTCTCTTTCAAGTAAGGGGAGTGTTAAGTCATTTTGCTATTTCAGATGCTTAATTGCATTTCACGCCGTTAGTTAGGTCATTTTGGTATTTTAAATAGCCGCCTAAGCTTAGAGCAGCGCGCCCGTATGCTAAGCCCTTTTAGCTCTTTATTCGGCTCCATCGCCTAGTTCCAGAATCACGACTTCGCACATATTTTAGCCCCAAAAGCAGTATTTGTCGTCGGTTGGAGCCCTCGTCTGATGGCGTTTTTCTGAATTCTGAATAGCACGCTGTGGCGGCGTGATACCAGCGTGGCCCGCATTGGTTTGTTTCATTTAGCACGCTGTGGCGGCGTGATACCAGCGTGGCCCGCATTGGTTGGTTTCATTTCATCGCCTTGCGATTCGCTGTGGTTTAGTCACGTGGGGGACGCGGCGAAGGTGACCTTTTGCCGACGCTTCCCTCAGGCAGTCTTCCGGAGCCCGTTGCAGAGAGCGCTTGTGTGTGGTGGTGGTGATTCGAAATTTGTCGAGTGGTCTTCGGCGTAACGTGGGTGTTTTGGAGCCCAGTTCCTGCTACTATTAGTGAGGGGTCGTGCCCCCTTCATCTCGACCTACGAGGATTTGGTTCAGCAGAACGAGTGAGGCCCCCATTATTTTCGTCGTCCCGTTGTACGCGTCCTCACGCGTCTCCCGTCGCCATTGAGGCGGTTATGCATTCACCCCCTTTCGCCGTTGTAACACCGAAGGTACCTACCACCTACGATTGCAGCTCGTCGCAACTCAGCTGTACCAGGCTCCCTCGCCGCCTACGCATTAAGGTATGTGCCTTTAACCTGATTACCGCTGTGAACGCGAGTGTTACTCATTACTACTCATTACTACGCTAGTGTATTCATTCAGACTGCAGACAGTTCAGGCCGTGAAGGCTAATGTAAATCGTCGCTGCCCTTGCATAAGGCAATGTGTATCTTTGTACCTATTATTGCTGTTCACTAATGTTCAACATCTGTCGTTAAGCTTAGAGCGCGCGTGCCAGCTGGTGCCCTTAATTATAGAGTAAGGTTAGATACAGGGCGACGCATTCTGCTACCCCATTGTAACTCGAAGTGAAATATATGATTGGTTAGTTAAGGGAACTATTGTTTGTTTCGGTTTGTGCATGTTCTGTTACAGATAGACGCCCCTTTATTGTACGAATTATTGTACGACGGAACGAGGAAGCTGTGAGCGTGCAGGTGAGTGAGACAGCTGCGTAGTCGTGGTCGGATGGACACCTAATCACAATCCTTGCTTAAGGCAATCCCGAAATTGTTGTTTGTCCTTGCAACTCTTGAATAATCTTATTGGCGGAGTATTTTTGCATGCTTCGCTCCCGTCTAACCGTCCAGGCCCGGTTAGCCGGGTTAAGACAGGCTTGGTGGCGCCCTCATAATTTCGACATACCCTGTATATATTATGCCACAACGCGCTTGCCCAGAACGTATCGTGTGACTCACGCCCGACTCCCTGAGCGTTCCAGCCGTGGCCTATTAGCCTATTTCGAACCGATTTCAGGGCAAGTGTGTCATGTTTTCAGGACTGATTCCGTGGTGCGATGCTCACCTTGGGTGGGTGTCGTAAAGTCCTTTTTATACCGTAACAAGACATTGTTTGTAAGCAAAGTAAATATTACGTGTTTTTTCCCGTACTTTATTAAATACACAGTCTCGAGCCGATAGTTGTTTATTTCACTTGGATTTATGTACAGCATCCCCTCACTTTAGCAATAAGCAAGTTCCTGAAGAAATATTATTATGCTGTAGAGATTTACAGGTTACAGTTCGGAGTGTAAACTGAGTTAAAATTTTTGGATATTTCTATACCGGTATTAGCAACAGTACCATTTAATTGCATATTGTTTTCTTTTACCAAATTTTAGATTCGGTAGGTTCGAAAGCACTGCTGACAGACAGACAGAAAACTTGTAAACCGGACCTTGTCAAATATCGAACAGCAATATATATTAGTAAAAAATACTCTTCCAGGTT
>CALNHX010008062.1:17500-65560 GCA_940337035.1 Agriotes lineatus
TAAATTCTCCATTCTCAGCATCCATGTTTTGAAAGCATACAATTTTGCACGTCGACCAACAAATTCGGTTATTATTTTACCACTCATTTCGTCTTTCATTAGACCTATTACTTTTTTATTAACTTGTGGAAGGTTATATGGATTGTTCGGAGGATAATCGCTTGTATCAAATTTGTGAATACCTTCCCGTATAAAATCGTATATATTTGGAAGGGTAAAGTGATATATGAGACTATCAGTGTCTGTGTACAGCAGTTTTGCTTGATTACCCATCTTCTGTTTAATATAATTGTAATGAAAATCGTATATTAAAATTTTTGAAATATCTAGGATTGAAAATCTAACGAATATTGGCTTATTAAAAACTATTTCCAACTGATTTAATTCTATAAGTATCAAGTCTTTATCTAAAATAGTACAGCTGTGAAAATTTGGTTTTGATATGTATGCACTGGCTCCGTACCTACCTTCCCATTTAGAAATTAATTTTATTGTTTTGTATTTTCTAACATTTTCCATAGTTTTGCCAAATACAGCGTTATTCATAAGTTTATAAAAATCCTTTTCAAAATTATTTTTGGCGGCTTGTCTTAATTTTGTATTTAAATCTATGTATGGTTTAAGCCAAGCTGATTGCTTAAATTTTAATATTCTGTGAATTTTTACAATTTTCAGCCCTAAACTTACAGCTTGCTGCAGATTGCGGTAATGTATTACGTAGTCTTCTTTTTTAAATAAAGTGGTTGTCAATTTTGATTGTTTGGATGTTGGTGGTGTATAATGGTCAGGACATAGAGGCAAATCTTTGTGAAGTTCGAATAAATTTTGAGGATATTCTAAATCGACTTCATAAATATAACCTGTTTCAGAATTTTCCGGAGTATTTAAATGATCAATTTTAGGAATATCTAAATCATTTACCTATTCAAACCCTCCATACGGTAGATATTCAGACATCCCGGCTCCGTACATGTTATTAATATCTAAATACAGGATATACGATTCAAGATCGGCTTCTACGAATTTTTCACCCATATATCGATTATTAGCTTTAGCGTATCGATTCGAACACTGTGCTAACCCTCCTCTAATACCCCTCTCTATGAACAACAGTTGATCTACATCTGTCAGCAACTCAAGTTTAACTTTAGTAGTTTTTAACTTTGCCTGAAATGCCAATCCTGGTGCTGTGTAAAAATGTAGAGCATCTAATCCATACGTTTTCATACAATTTTCTCTAAAATTTTCAAACACATCAGCTAAGAGTAGAACATCAACTGTAAGGTACATATCAGCATACTGACCTAGAGTTTGCATATTAAATGTGTTCCAAACACGCAGTGCATGTTCATAATTTTCATCTGAAATGGCTGTTCCAGGCAGCTGACTAAAAAATTGTGTTTTGTCAGGAAGACTTTTATCATTCAACTTTTCAAAATTGTCTAGGTAGTCGTATGGAAAGATAACCTTACGTAGTAGTAATTCAAATTCTTCTTCGCTTTTGCAAAATTTACGTGTAATAGTTTTTAAATTGTTCGGTAAATTTAATGACAATTGTTCTAAACTGCTAGCCATAAATCGAAATGAGTCTAAAAATCTGAAATCAATATTTGTACCATCCACATGTTTTGTAAATGATATAAATTTTTCCTTATTTATAGGCAACAAATTAATATCTCCCATAATCAGTTTTGCCAATGGTTTTATAATAAAATGAGCGTCATAACCGCTGAGATTATGAAAGAGAACGGGAATATAATGTGCATCTTTATAGTTAAGATTACAGTGTTGATGATCACTACCTCTATACTCACCTGTCTGATGATTGTGATCACGTACACGCACGTCTTTATTGGTGAAAGGTTGTTTACAAATGTAACAGCATACCGATTTTTGAAATGAATCGTTTTCCTGCTGGCTAATATCCATAGGCTGTATATTTGTCAGTATATTATTTACTTGATATGCTATAGATTGTAATTCTTTTACAAACCATTCCATACAGTCGGCACCACGATATATATTAAATCGAGATAAACTATCGTCATATGAACATTTTAAATAATATGCAATACTAAATGGAACATGTTTTTGATAAACCCCCGCATTTTCGGAAACAACATTCTGTTCTTTCTCTAAAACACACTCCACGTCCGCGTATATTGAAAATGGTACTTTTTCCTGATATTTATAGTCTTTAAATTCTATTGTTGTACCTTTTTCGGGCATTTTGATTTTAGTTTTATTTACACTATTACAATTTCTAATGTGATTTAAATATGATTCTTTAGTTACGAAATGATTTAAACACGTATCACATAATAAAGTTTGAGATTTTTTCTTATGCATTTGAGTTGTAACCAATCTAGATAAGTTTCTTATCCAACAGAAATGAAACTGCCCCTCATCGTTGGATATCATTAGTAAATGTATAGCATCTTTATTAATTTGAGTATTTTTACTAATATAGATGGGCAATACTGAATTTTTACCAAATTTGTTTTTTCTTTCTAGCGTATATACATTTATACGTAAATCATTCATTGTCTCAAATTTTGATATATCTTTTAATTTCATTGGAAATTCTAGCCCCGAGTACTTTAAAACTTCATTGAAATGTGGATATGTAAATATTCTATCAGAATGCTTATTTGCAGGATATAATGCTGACACTACCGACCACAAAAAACAATATTCATCATCATTTTTTACGTTAATGACAGCCTTTTTATTTTTAATATTTTGAGGTAACTCAATATATTTACCTACTGTTAATGGTGTGTAATGATTTAAATTTACTTTTAAATGTAATATCTCCAGCAAACTCCAACCTGAATCACGTTCTTGAAAATCTTCTAATTTCGTCAACAACTTATTCTCAACATTAGTCGCATACCACTCTTTTAAATTGGTGCCAGAATCAATTTTTTCATTTTTAGTAGCAAACGTTTTTAAATCTATCTCGCCACTACTAGGTTTTATAAAATATGCACTAAATATTACATTAGCTTTAAGCATTAACTTATCTTTTACAATTTGTTTTACTTTTATTGAGAAACTTCTGTATGCTTTTGCAAGCAATTCTTGTGGTTCCTTATAACCTAAATTTACAATCATACCTGTTCTTATTCTACTGTTAAAACAAGATTCTACATCTTCCCATACTAACTTGTTCTTTTGTTGTTGTTGTTGTTGTTGTTGACCACTCCCTACACCCGCTCCCTTCTTTGCTAATTTTGCTTTTAAATTTCGCAATAATTGCCGTTGCCCCTTTAGTAACCCTAAATTTGCCTCTAGCCTGAATGGATTTTCATTTTTAAAACTATGCTTACGTATAAATCGACTAACAATTAAAATGGTTTTATTTACATGTTTAATCCATTTGTCAGCCTCATCACTATATTTTACAATCGCTATCGCGTCTCTGATGGTTTTTATTGAGTTCGAACTTAATTCGGTAACGTTGTCTGTTGCAGACATGTTCGCGCGCGTGCGGTTGTAACACTAACTCTTGCAGGCAGCCGAGCTGGTCTATTTATTCATCGTCGCAGCTGATAATGGAGGCCTGCATCAGCAAAAAATTTCAAACAAAGGCAGCATTCAATTTAGCTGTTGTGCAGATTTTCCTCAAACAATGGGATCCTTTGTTCAATTTTTAACAGCTTCTCAAACATGTCTGGACATGTCTGAAGCTTCAGACAATAACATCCTGTTTATCTGATAATGGAAGTCAGCAAAAATTCCTCCAGACAACAATGGCTTCATTGTCCAATTATCGTGCAGATTTCTCAAACAATGGCTTTCATTGTTGAATTTTTACCAGCTTTGCACATTTTAATCTCCAGACAACAATGGCTTCACTGTCTAATTTCGTGCTGATTTTAAAACAATGGATGCCATTGTTTAACAACATCCTGCAAGAATAGACATGTCTGTCAGACGATGAGTTACATCCGGTCGAGACTGAGAAAATTTTGATAAGCGTAACAATAGCTTCATTGTTCTCCAATGGATGCCATTGTTCTATTTACTGATAACAACATCCTGCAAGAATAGACATGTATGCATTGTCGCTGAAATTGATCAACTCTACTTTTCTCTAAAACTAACTAAACCTCCGCCTAAACCTTCTGTCTGTCTGTCTGTCTGCCTGTCTGTCCGTCTGTCTGTCTGTCTGTCTGTCTACCTGTCTGCCTACCTGTCTGTCTGTCTGCCTACCTGTCTGTCTGTCTGCCTGTCTGTCTGTCTGTCTGTCTGACTGCCTACCTGTCTGTCTGTCTGTCTGTCTGTCTGTCTGTCTGTCTGTCTGTCTGTCTGCCTGTCGGTCTGTCTGTCTGTCTGTCTGTCTGTCTACCAAATTTATAGACACTGATAATGGAGGTCATTAACTACATCTGGTGTAAATTTCTCAGACAAAGACCCCATACATTTTAGTAACCTTGTACACTCCCAGATTTTCCCGTCAAAACCAATGATTATAATTTGAATTTCCCGCCAAAACCTAGACAGAATTTGAATTTACCGCCAAAACCTACGCAAAACTTGAATTTTCCGCCAAACCATCGCGCAGACCTCCGCGCAGACTCCCGCGCAGACCTACGCAGAAACCTCAGACAACCGGTGTATTTTTAGCAACCTTGCACATTCCCAGACGATGACTCACATCCACAGGTCTGGACAGGTCTGACAAAATGTTTTTAAACAAGTTTGAGATTTTCTCTTATACATCTGATTTTTAACCAATCTAGATAAGTTTTTATCCGGCAAAATTATACTGTCCCTCACCATTGAGTATAGCATCCTTATTAATTAGAGTATTTTTTACTAATATATTGCAGTGATCTAATAGCTTTTACTTGGCTTTATTTTATTTAATTCTTATTCTCTGGGTTTTATTTTAAATTTTGATATCTTACCTTTTGCGCACAGTCTTTAGCATTGTAATAACCTTAGTTATTCGACTCTAATCGACTATTAAAATCAGATTAAGACATAAACCATGCATACCGGATATAGGACAATTGTATATATTAAGTAATTAATAACTGCCTGTATCATGCGTTTAACAACATTGTTAATAATATTAGTTAATTCAATTTTAGATTAATATTACTGTCTGTTTATATCTTCTATTCGCCAGAAATCTCTGCTACAACTATGCTCGTTGCAACAAAAAAAACTGGACTATTTACAAATACCGTTGTAAGAAATCGAAATTCCAATGATAAAAACTACAGCACCACTCCTTTTAGGAACAATATTTTAAGCTGCTTTTTATTTTTGTAGTTATTGAAAAAATGTAGTTAAAACATATAGTGCTGTGGCGTCGGATTTCGTAACATTCTTAGCCAAGGTGCTAACAGAAGAACAAAGAAGGTGTTTGTTTTTGCGATATGCGGAAGTTGCCGAATCGGATAAACTGAAAAATGCTGACGATTATTTTATCGCTCCTGTTTTGTATTATAATAATTCTGCTGTCTAAGACTCCGCTTCCTACCAGAGTTTACTGCTGGAATGTGTATAAGATTGGCTAAAACTACATCAAACTTTTAACCTGGAAGAGTATTTTTTACTAATATATATTGCTGTTCGATATTTGACAAGGTCCGGTTTACAAGTTTTCTGTCTGTCTGTCAGCAGTGCTTTCGAACCTACCGAATCTAAAATTTGGTAAAAGAAAACAATATGCAATTAAATGGTACTGTTGCTAATACCGGTATAGAAATATCCAAAAATTTTAACTCAGTTTACACTCCGAACTGTAACCTGTAAATCTCTACAGCATAATAATATTTCTTTAGGAACTTGCTTATTGCTAAAGTGAGGAGATGCTGTACATAAATCCAAGTGAAATAAATAACTATCGGCTCGAGACTGTGTATTTAATAAAGTACGGGAAAAAACACGTAATATTTACTTTGCTTACAAACAATGTCTCTAACACCCCAACACTTTTGTATTATGTTAAATACTGTCTACCGCTTAAACAGTCCTCCAGCTGGATCGAACACATTACCTATCTACTAAAAGATGCTTCCAATCGGCCTATTCAAGTTAAATATCCAGACATACATCTCGTTGAACGTGTAATAAAACAAAAACCTAACAAGGTATTTAAAATGGTTTGGATTTTCATATTGCATCTTTTTAGCTGGAAATAATTCGATATATACTATTAGACCACAATTAATTCGGTTTATTTTTTGCAACCTTGCACATTTCTCAAACAATGGCTTCATTGTTTAATTGCACAGAAGATAAACAGGCAGGCAGGCAGGTTTTGACAAGTCTGGCATTTCCAGACAATGACTCACATCCGGTATAGGAATTTCAAAATTAGACTCTTAACCTCAAAATTCATCGTGGGAATCTTGTAAAAATTAGACTTTTACCTCCAAAATGTATCGTGAGAATCTTGTAAAAATTTCAAAATTAGACTTTTAACAGCGTCAGCAAAAAATTTTCAAACAAAGACAGCATTCACTTTAGCAGTTGTGCCGATTTTTTCTCAAACAATGGCTTTCATTGTTGAATTTTTAACAGCTTTGCACATTTTAATCTCCAGACAACAATGGCTTCATTGTCCAATGTCGTGCTGATTTTAAAACAATGAATGTCATTGTTCTATTTTTACCAGCTTTGCACATTTTAATCTCCAGACAACAATGGCTTCATTGTCCAATATCGTGCAGATTTCTCAAACAATGGATGTCATTGTTCTACAACATCCTGCAAGAATAGACATGTCTGTCAGACGATGAGTCACATCCTGTCGAGCCTGGCTAAGCGTAGAAATCTTGTAAAAATTTCAAAATTTGACATTTAGCCCTACTTATAACAACATCCTGCAAGTATGGACATGTCTGTCAGACGATGAGTCACATCCTGTCGAGCCTGGCTAAGCGTAGAAATCTTGTAAAAATTTCAAAATTTGACATTTAGCCCAAAAATTCCCGGAAGTGGCACGTGACCTAGGTAAGGCCAATAACCCCGCCCCGCCCGTGACCTTGGCCTAGGCTAGACCGGTGACCTTGCCCGTCGTTCGTTCGGGTGACATGCGAAGTGGTCCAGAACCCGCCTAACTACACTACTAACGACAAATGGATAATGAAAATTTAACGACGGATTCAACTGATGTTTGGTATTGCAACATAATACAATATTATGAGAGAAGACCTTCTGATTTAAATAATGTGTGTTTAGCAGATTTTGGCGCCTGGTATGATCGTAAACGTAGTCGACATCCATATCGGGCTACTCATCTTTCAGCTTTACCAATTCACGATGCAATGAACTGAATCCGCGATCAGATTTATTTACGTAATCTGCCGCATACGCTGCGCACGAATACTCGTCTAATATGAATTGAATATCCATATTAGATTGTAATACAGAAGATATTACAGGATTAAATGGACTAATCCAAATGTCATCGATATCACGTATTAAAAACACCATAGGGTGGTGTATACAATGTCGTATAATAAGCAAATATTCATGCAACGTCTCGATTAGATTCATTGCAAGACACTGATGAACGCCAGCGTAATGATTATTTTCTAAAAACTGTGTTAGCGTTGAATCAACGCTTCGTCTCGATCGGCAGTGAGTACCGGCATTAAAATTCTAGTTTCATTCATCCGCCAAAAAAGAGCACCGAATCTACATTTTTTTGCATTCTTCTTATAACACGTGTGCGTATGGCGATGAGCCTGCAACTGCCTCCCACCCACTAATAAGGATTGATCAACAGTACTTAAAGAATCCAGCAATTCAACTACCTCGGGCACATCTACACCTTCAATCAATCGCCTTTCTATATCGGATGGTGCGTTTTCTAACCATAGTAACATGTGACAATGAGGGCTACCTCGATGTTGGAATTCGACACTTCGAAAAAAATCTATAATACGATATTTTCCGAATGGCTCTGTCGTTCGTTTCATTAGCATTAGCATTAATTATTGTATCAATCAATTTATCGAAATACAAACAACAGATAACTGGATTACTATTAACCAACTCGGCTCTAATTGTTGTATTCATACCAGCGTACATACATCAAACAAGTAGAGACACTCAAGCCAAATTTTGAAACCTGTCTAAAGAGCCTGGGACAGTAACTCGGGGGGTATTTCTAAGCTTGACTATCAGATGGCAGCACAAAATTCTACCAATCAGAGCCAGTTACTAGCTCTGCTACCAATCATGATGTGATCAAGTAGTGGCGCCATCTGTTAGAACTAGCGGAAAATACACCCCAGGAGCCCTTCAAGGTCATCCAAATCGAAATTTTGACATCACAGGAGCCGACAGTGAGTGTCTCTACTTGTTTGATATAATGTACGCTGTTCATACCGTCAAATATTTCATCCGGAATGTCTTGATCAGCTGGTAAATTGTTTTGAAACTTATAGATATATTGTAACAATGGCAAACAATAAGTTTCCGACGCCATTAAGGTAAGAAACACCGTCGGCTTACCTAATTGTCTCATCATACCAAATAAGTCTCGTTTACGAGTATACCAGTACTGAACAGAATTAGGAATATGGCGCATAAACGATTCATTTCGTTCCATAGTTTCTTTAATGAACTGTCCGTTTTCGATGTCACTTCTAGTAATATTATGAACGTTAGAAGTATTCGCTCTGAACATAACATTTAGACTGTCTATAACACGAAGTCTCATTATCTTTGCGGCCGGTGTACAAAATATGATTAGAAGTGACTCCACGTCGATCGCGTCTTCGTATCTCACTTGTAGCCATCGAATAAGCAGTAGCTTGCACCGTAAACTCTCGTGGCTGACCGAAATAAATCATAGGAAAAGACAATTCTTCAGCGTCCGCTTCGAATGATAAGGCGAATGGTCGAGTATGCTGTCCTGGAGCCATATCAAGAATCACATCTTTTCCCCAAAACAACGTTTCCTGCATCCTCGATAAGATTTCTTCTGATGTCATGCGACGTTCATTATGTTTAGTAACTTGTTCAATATTTTGGCGAATATTAATATCGATATTGCGATGGGTGTTTCCAAGGAGATGGGTGTAACGCAAGGTACCATTATCCTCTTCGTCGTCAGAACAGTTTGCGTGGAAAAACGACTCATGTATCACAATATTGTATTTTCGATACAATGGCGTTTTTACTAATTCTTTGAGCCACATTTTTATATTTGTTTTAGAAATACACCCCGCCATATACGAACTTTTATGAAGTAATTTTCGTTTGAGGCACACATTAAACGTGAAATCATCTTCCAAACGCCGCGGTAGTGCCATAACCATATTATTGACATCTGCAGGCAAATTTGCAACTTGACCGATTAAACGTCGAGAACCAGCAAAATATCTAATATGACGAATTTGCATAAAATGTATGCGAGGCGAAATAAGACACTCAGATAATGGACATAAATGCGGCAAATATTTAGGAATTTCAGGATAAAAGTATCCATTAAGTGTTGCCTAGGAAGGAATTTTCTTACGCCGCAGAGACGTACAACAATTAGAGCACACCATGAACGGTTCTTGCATGTCAATAATTTAATGATTTCACGAAATCGTATATATGGTCTTACCAATTCGAAGGTGTGTTAATCTGCTCGTCCACCAAATACGATCACACAGGCGACAATAATCGTCTAATTTATCCAAAAAAAAATGTTTATCCATATACTCTTTAAAGCGTACTTCAACATTAAGCCGTGTTCTTTGTGGTCGCGCCACGTTTTCGCGAACACACCAAAAATTAGTACACACATCTAATAAAGAAGGCACTTCTACCTGTACCACTTCACTATAATTATTGACATGCACCATTTCACTGTCATTATTTACCTGTACTGCTTCACTGTCATTATTTACCTGTACTACTTCACTGTAATTATTTACACGTTCAAAAGTGTCACTCTCACTATTAATATACACAATCTCTGGGTAAACATCAGAATTTTCAAGTTTGCGAATCTTTACACGCTCACGGTACCGCTTATTTCGTTCACTTTTTGTTAACGGCGTTCTCGCACTCAGCTCACTAGAATCAATATTCTGACTCTCGCGTAAACGTTTAAGCTCTCGATGTCGCCTACATTTTTCGATATTTCTTAAACTTTTAGAATCCATAATTACAACATAAGCGCGCCGATCGTCCTATGAAATTCAGCTAGTGCTGTATTATAACTCCACAGCACAAAACAAATAAAGTACGTTTTTTTCCTATAAAAATTTTCAAGGTCAAGATAAAATTGGCAAAACTGCTTTTTCAAAATTATTAGAAAATTTATTTTCGTCAGGTTTTTCTGTAAACAACTTGTGTCATTTTGACATTTAAAATTAAATTGTCAGCTTTTCTTTTTTGAAACTGAATACGAGTAAAAACGGAATCTCTTAAAATTACTTGTAAAAAAAGCATTTCTGAAGTGTGCAGAGAAACTGTTGGATCTGCAGCCTAACATACCAGAAGAAGACGTTTACGAAAGATTAGCAAGAGCTTTTGAAGTACATAGAACTTTAATGCTAGATTTTAAATTTTCCACCATTTTTTAGTTCTAAAAAGGTGCTAAAACAAATTCTACCAACATATTTTTTTAAAGGAATCCAAGTTATGCCAACATAAACCCTAAATTCTTTGACCTTGAAAATTTTTATAGGAAAAAAACGTACTTTACCTAATCTCGCCGCTGTCGGTCTTGAACGAAAACTCATAATTAATATGTAGCCTATAGTTTTTGAGTTACGCCTTTGTTGTTTGTTAGGACATGTAATTGCCATTATTTGCAAGAAATATCACACACTGACATTTGTGAAACGATTATTAACAGCTAATATTTTAATTTGTGTATGTATCTTGATTCATTTGGCTATTATTTTCTGGAAACCTAGTATAATTGCCTATGGCTAACACTGTATTATAGTAACTAATCTTTCTTTTCATAGGTTGGTCCACGTCTAGAAAATTATTTGTCGTTTGCTCAGTGGAAAGGTAATGACATGACTACAAATTACACGGATTTATTTTCTCCAGTTTTAACAAGTGAAGGGTTATGCTACACCTTTAATATGCTAGATCGTTCGGAAATATTTACAGACATTGTGTAAGTGCGAATAGATAATGTAAAATTAGTATTCACCATCTAAAGTACTTTTTACGCAGGAGGTATCCACCCGATTGTTTTACGACATATGGTAAAATATCAGAATGGTCGCCAGAAAAAGGTTATAAGCTAGATGCAGATGCAGAAGCATATCCTAGGAGAACATTATTTGCTGGTATTGATGGAGGGCTTAAGGCTGGATTCTATTTTTTTAAAGATCAGATAGATTACGTTTGCAGCGGCAGTGTGCAAGGATACAAGGTTGCTATAGAATTCATCGATTCTCCATTGAAATTGTATTTAACGTGAATCTTTTTAAAGATCTCGCTACATGATCCAGCAGAACTTCCTCGCATGGATCAACAGTATTTTCATATTCCTTTAGACCATTCGGTTGTACTTGCAGTTAAACCTAACATAATGACTACCTCTATAGAGTTAGACGATCACACTGCGCAAGCCAGAAATTGCTATTTCTCACACGAAAGGCAGTTAAAGTATTTTAAAATATATAACCAGCAAAATTGTTTAACAGAATGTTTAACCAATATTACGCTTGCAATGTGCAAATGCGTTAATTTCTATATGCCAAGTAAGTCTGTTTAAAATTGCTTCGCGTGAATATTTGCAAATTTTCATTTATAGAGGAAGAATTCACACCAATATGCGGTGCCGGTAAAAAACAATGTGCACATAGCGCAAAAGGCGAGTTAGGTCATCAGTTACCATTTACTTCTTGAATAATATTCTCTTTTTAGGACTATTTTATGCAAAAGAAATATATAATGATCAGAAGCAAGTTAATCTGTTAAAACTAACAGACAAAAGTTTCCATGTTACAAATACAAATTATACAGAAAAATGTGATTGCTTGCCAGCTTGTTTCTCCATGAACTTTGATATAGAGACCTCGTCTATAGAGATCAAGCTAAAAGAAACATTTCTTGCACTGGCTGAAAGTAACGAGGAACTCCAAGAAGATAGAGCCGCATTTGAACAAGAAACGTACTGTATTTTAACAAATAATTTCGTTTAATTATACTATTTTGTTATAGGTTTTTCGCAACTGAGTTAAATATATTCTTTAAAGATGCGCAGTTTGTCCCTTCAGAAAGAAACCGGTTATATACATACACAGATTTCTGGGCGAATGTTGGCGGAATTATTGGATTGTTTACAGGGTTTTCGTTCATAAGCATGTTTGAAATTATATATTACTTAACATTAAGAACATTCTGTAACGCGAGAATATTTGGTCGTCGATATTGGTCTGGTGCTCCAGAGTTACTGAAAATGAAAGCGGCCGCTTCGAAATAAGAGATGGAGCCATTTAATGTATTTTGTCTTTTTTAATGTAAAAATTATGTAAATTATGTTATCTATGACCACTGCTATAAATGGTCGCTACTATATAGGTAACCCACAAACTAAGTAAACGTTTTCTTTTTTTATTTAACTCAAATTATACATACAATCTATCCTAAGATAATAAGTATTTGGTGTGAGTAAATGGTTATATAAATGAGATTAACCTTGTGACTTGCAGAGAATCTTCCAATGAAGAATCTCTATAAAAACTTTCAACTTAAAGTTACTTAGATAAAACACAAACTGAATTTATTTTGACTGTCTTTAATCAAATCTAGTAGGACGATCTGATGGGGTGAACCTCTTTAATCGTTTTAAATCACCTTCGTCGTCCAACAGTGTGGTTGCTAGGTCATTTGGATGCACTTGGAGTTTAACCCTGTGTGTCACACTATATTTTTTAATTTCGTCACGGACTAACGGAACTTTTTTAAATAACTGTGTATTACCGCATTAGGCACGTACCATGGTGCATCAACTAGAATACGAAGCACTTTATTTTGAAATCTTTCGAGGATTTCTAGATTGAGTTTGCTGGCTGTGCCCCATACGAGCTCGTAGCTCTATCCCGTACCTCCAAATCGGTTTTAACATAGTTTTATATAGCAGCAGTTTGCTTTCTAGCCTCATCCGTGATTGTCTTCCTAGCATCCAATACATTTTCCTAAATTTAATGCCAAGTTGTTTGCGTTTACTAAATATGTGCTTCTTTCATATTAGTTTCTTGTCTATGCGAAGGCCAAAATATTTAGCCTCATCCGTTTGGGGTATTCGCTGACCGTTAAGGGTTACTAAAGAGCGGATATTTTTCCTTAAAGTAAATGTGACGGAAACTAATTTGTCTGTGTTCGTTTCAATTTTCCATTTTTCTAGCCAGGTTTCGATGTCGTTTAAATATGCTTGCAGATTGTGTGTAGCCATTATATGATTAGTGTGCGATGCTAAGACAGCAGTTTCGTCCACGAATGTAGCTGTGAGAGTTGTTTCACATACTGGTAAATCTGCGGTGAAAATCAGATAGAGTATCGGTTCTAGAACGCTACCTTGTGGGACACCAAATGATATTGGAAACAAGTCGGTATAAGCATCCTGATACTTTACATAGTACTGTGTGTCGGTTAGGAAGGATGTTAGTATTTTATATAGTTGGTGTGGTAGTTTACATTTAATCTCGTAACAGAGTGCTTTATGCCAAACTTTATCGAACGCTTGCCGTATATCGAGAAATGCCGCAGAACAGTATGGTTTTGTCTCCAAGTCTTGATTTATGTTTAATAATTCGGTGCACTTGTTCAGTTGTTCTATGCATTGTACAGAACTCAAATTGATGTTTGGGAATTAGGCTTTGTTCTCTTATAATTGGCAGCAGTCGATTCATCGGGAGTTTCTCCAAGACTTTGGATAAGAGAGGCAGCAGGCTTATAGTTCTGTATGATTCTGTTATAGTCGGATCCTTTCCAGGTTTAGGTATCATAATGATCTGAGCCACTTTCCATTGACTAGGGAAGTATTCTTCTCTTAGGGCTGCATTGAAGATAAACGTGATGGCTTTTATACATTTTTCAGAGATTTCCCTCAGAACTTTTCTTGTAATAAGATCAAACCCTGGTGCCTTCTTTGGATCAAGATCTTTATGGAGTATTGTCTTGAGTTCTGCAGTTGTAATATGCTTGAGTGAAACGTGTTCTTACGCACAGTTGTGCGTAAAGAGCTATTTACTATCGAAGGGTGTGGCCAAACCGGGTTATGACCATTCTCAATTCGCAATTGAAACATCAATGATGCTATGAGCCATGTGTCATTTTTAAATGTTATGAATTTTTATCACACTTATCAGACCGAAAAGTACAACACTATATTGAACGGTTGGTCGTAGATAATAGTTGTTTACTATACAAATGGGACAAGAGCATCATTAATATACGTGTGTGTAAGTTACAAGTGAGTGCGTAGCACGAGTTATGTAAGCACACAAGTATATTAATGATGGATTATCACACATGTATTGTACAAATTTTTATCTACAACTGTGAGAAAGGTGCATTAAGAAAAATGTCAGATCTGTCATTTTCAAAAATATTTTATTATGCAAATGTCATTATGTCATTTATTTGACACTATTTCAGTTAGGTAATAAAACCATTAGTGGTGTAATAAACGTCATTACCTAACGAAAATAGTGTCAAATGAGTGACCTAATAAATCCATATCCAAGCAGTTGTAGATAATGTATAGTACAAACCTCGAGTTGTAAGACAATTATGCACTCACGGACTTTTTCCACTTGTGCGTAATATGCTTCTTACAATTCTAGTGTAAAATATACTATTAAATTACATACACCAGGTAGATGTTTGCAACTTTATTTGTAAAATTGTGCATTTGTACCTACTATAAAGGATTACTAGTGAACCCGTTGCAAATTATTTTGTAAGTTACAAAACTTATTTCTAACGTGTGGCAGGATTCATTAGGTAAAATTAAAATTTTTAAGTTTTCAAAACTACTCACACGTGATATTGCTACATTTACTTGCCCATGGCTAAATACTGGGGTTGTGGCAAATACGATATACGTATTCCCACTTTATCCACAGTTTTTCTTTGTCATTAATCAATTGTCAGCCCAAACGATTGACGCACAGAAAAATTTCTTTTCCAAAGGCAAAAAGGTAGTGCAATATTAGAATGTGTTAATCTATATGCGGTAATAATACTCTTCTGCCGTGGCTTGTCCATTTAATACCAAATCTAAGCAGTTGTTAAATAAATGTCGTACCATTAATCTGATCTCACCTGTAGACACATTTAAAATTTTCAAGGGAATATGTATTGATCCTATTTTTCATTTTAAGCAATGTGGATATATTCCACTGAAATTTAGCAAACCTAGAAATTCCATAGACAATTATACAACATCAGTATGTGATACGATTATTGTATTCACACTCAAATATTGCTTTTCATATTCAGGCAAGAGAGATATAATTTTGAAGTTGATTTCACAGCAATGTTCGTTTTTTAGGGCCAAAATTGAAATTTTCGAGAGCTGCTGGTAGCAATGGCTAGAAAATAGTTTAAATAAGCGATATGCGCTTTACATCGGAGTGCAGGTCGTATTTTACACAAACAAATTCAAACAAGTACAGTGGTCCATTGCAAAAATCAGCAGAATACCGCGGGCCGACTTCGAAAGCTTACTTGTTTCACTGCTACGGGGTCGTAAACTACGTATCTTGCGCGCTACAATATGGTTTTTCGCTCAAAGTTATGCAGTTATTTGCAATTTAGGACTTTTGTGCATATCTACACGGTAACGGCTATCATTTAAAAAAAGAATTATCGAAATCGGCCCGGTGGAAGTCTCAAAATAGATGTCGAAAGAAAACGCTTCACATGACTGATAGCAGCCAATGAGAACCATATATTTTTTTTAATGACCAATCCCGAACTGATTACCTGATAAGCACTCTAGGGATACTTATCAAGCGATAAGCGCTCTAAGGATGATTATGGGCCCCGTGCATGGTGTCATAATTAGAAACATAAATGCAAACAACAGGCAACTTGAGTTTTTTGGCGTTATTAGATCAGGTTAAATCATAATTCGTATACGGGTTTTGTGTAATAAATCTTTAAAATATACACGCGGGTAACACACTTACACATAATTTTGCAGGTTGCCTTTAGAAAACTGCCCTCGGGCAAGCCTTCGAAGCAGTTTCCATTGCAACCAGCACTCGGCCCTTGCCTTGTGCAAAATTATCTGTAAGTATGTCTCGCCCTTGTCATATTACTAACAATAATTTTAAAAGAATTATGAGTAGAATAATACAAAAATATGGCTTAAACGTTTACGTATTTTGTACTACGGTATTGTAAAAGTGAAATTATGCACTTACAATTATTTTATGTTATCAAATATGCACAAAACTCGGTCTTCTTGTTTTTGCTAAGACTGTAGCTTTGCAATACAGATATTGTTAAGTTTAGTAAAAATTTGGGCTTGCTTACTTTCTCAATAGATATAATATGAATTAATATTTTTGTTATTGTTTAACATGTTTGATAGGTTAGAAGTAGCACATATAAAACTACGCTCCCTACCAGGATATTTTTTAGAACTTAAAAGTCACGTAATGACATTCAAATATGAAATTTTTGTCTTGTCAGAAACTTGGTTGGATGGTACGTACGAAAATAAACTATTTGAAAAAGATGGCTATACTTTAATACGGAAAGAGAGAATGTCGCGGTGAGGGGGTCATTATATGTCTTAAACAGTATTAAATTTACTAAAATTCAAATTAACGGGACTATGGAGCAGTTGTGGGTTTCGACGGTGAATAGTTGGGAAAGTATTGTTTTGGAGGTTGTATATCGATCTCCAAAACTAGACCTACGAATATTTCTCGATGAACTTGAAGATACTTTTTCCGAATTCATTGTAAAAACTGACTCCTAAATCACGACAGCCCTGGAATTGCTCCGTTTAATTCAGTTATGGTTTCATTAAGGCTATCTCAAACGGTAAATGAATCTACTAGATTAACTGTGATTAGTAGCACATTAATTAACCTAATAGTGACGTCAGATAAAGATCTTATTTCCGCAGGAGTACGAAATTTTAATGCATCAGATCATGATGTAATCTTCTGTAATATTTATTAATACACTGAAACCTGAACATAAAACACTGTTTGTTAAAAGGCGCAATTTCAATGATATCAATGAAACGGTTTTGAAAGCGATTTACATTTATTGCCCTGAAATTCAATATATTTTAGTTCGGATATTAATCAGAAAGTTAAAATTTTAAATTCCTGTCTGAATGAAGTTTTTAACTTACATGCCCCACTCAAAGTGCAAAACGTTTCTAAATCCTGCTCATCATGGATAATAACTGATATAATATTATTGCAGTCTCTAAGAAACAAAGCTAAAAGTAATATCGTAGAACCAAGCTCGCTTGTCATTGCGAATATTCCAAACATTTACGCAATTTTACCACCCTAGCTATACGCAACGAGAGGAAACCTTACCTTGATTATAAATTGCGTAACTTAAAATCTAGTAAACCTGATTGAAAAGAGTTAAAACGCTTCGATGTTGGAGTTTCAAATCACACAGAGATGCCTATACATTTGAGCTTTACGCTGATGGGATATTTCTTTATTAACAGAATACCAAAAAGTAATGCAACTAGTTCTGACCTAATTGATTATTATAAATCCTATACTAAAGATAATATTAGCGCTGAATTTGAATTTCATACTGTGAATATCCTTTCTTAATAGAATACAGTCAAAATACTGCTGGAAACAAGCGTATGTAATCCTTACTGCAAAATTAAATAAGGTTTAAGTATCCTTGGCATTCCAAAATATTGAGGATCAGGCTGATGTATCAACGGCATATGTTTAACGTTCTTTTTATTTGTATTACAAACTGTCGCATACGTAACCTAAAACTCATACATTTTTAATTTTTTTTTTGTCAAATACAGATGGCAGTAACGATGTTTCAGGTTTTAAACATGATAATAATACGAATGCTTATGTTATTACCATCAGAACTGAAAGTTTTAAAAATAACTAAATTCTGTGTCTCAAAAAAAAACACTTGGTACATTATTGCTTAAAACCTTTTACATTACGGTTTGCGTATATTTTCAGGGTACAACTTCAGGTGAAAAAAAAATTATTTGAATAAGATCGTTGACATAAAAAAATAATATAATTATTGAATCTCGTGATTCATTAGAGGAAATAGTAAATGCTACTTTCAAGTTATATCCAGAGCAAATCACTAAAGATTCTGATGACTCTGTTAAAGATAAAGCTTATTAATTAGTATCATTGAATATCCAGACCGAGCGGCGGACTTTGGGATATGTCTCCAGCCGTTATTTTCCAGTGGGCGCCGTGTAACTTGCCGTTTCGAGGTATGCCAAAGGTTTCCGCTAGATGGCACCCTTCGGATTTAGATATTTCAATAATAGCGAATTTTTAATCACAACACTAACCTCTATCCACTAACAGGGGGCGCCTTTGAGGAACTGCGCTTAGAGATCCTATACGTGCGCGCGCGTGTTTTGAAGTAAATAATTGTGCAGTCAATTGCATACACCATTTGGAATTTAGGTTAGGTTGTCAACAGAAATGGGAAATTTTGTTATTACATATAATAGCTTGGCATTCTTTTGTTGGTTATCATATCTTAAAATCTATTGCTTGGGACGCAATTAGGGCTAATTAAAACTAAATCATTAAATACTAATGTAGCCATTACACAAATTGCTTTATCAATGAACATTAAATCTATAAGCCCAATTAGTACTTATTAATAACTTGGAAAAGAAAAATAAATTAAAATAGGATAAACATAAGGGTATGTATATTATGTGTAACTAGCTGAAACCCGCGGCATATGCCGCATTTAAAATGTACGATGAATTTAATAACTTTTGTTGCACTAAAGAAAGTTTTAAAAGCACGCTAGAGATTGGCAGTAAGGAAAAGTTCCAAAAAATATATTTTCAAATGGAAAGTCTCTGGAAAGGAAACGCTCGCCCCTGGAAGGCGTCCTAATTAATACGACGTTGTTGAAACGCAGTAAAAAAAATTATGAAAAGAATTGTTCTACAAGTTAAGAAAAGTGAGAGTTTTCCAGTGAATGTAAAAGTTTTACGTGAGCATGGAAGAATGACGTAGCCCACGGCACATGCCGCATTTAAAGTTTTGGGCGTTAGATAGATATACTTTGTTTGTGACATTACAAAAAAAAAATCTTTTACACACGTCTACTATGGCAAATGCTACACCAAATACATACAATATATACAGTTCACATTTAATTATATATATTTATTCCTAATTCAGTACGTAAAACATGCTTAGAGCCATGTTTTTGATAACGGTGATAAAACTTAGATTACATTTAGATTTTAGTTTATTGGCATACATGTTTAACGTCAGCGTACAAACAATTTCTAGAATATTTTATACCACATTGAATATTATGTATCATCGGATGAAAAATTTTATTATTTGGCCTGAACGAGATCAGCTGATTAAATCAATGCCAGAATGCTTCAATGTAGCATTTGGCAACAAGATTTCAGTAATAATCAATTTTATTGTTTTGAGATGAGAGTGGAAAAATCAAGTAGCCTTGAAGTACAATGTACTACATGATCTACGTACAAACAACATAATACGGTAAAGGTACTAATAGGCATCACTCCTCCTGGATCAATATCATTTGTATCACATGGATATGGTGGCAGAATAAGCGATAAAGGTCTAACAGAGGATTGTGGGATTTTAAACAATCTCTTGCCAGAAGATTTTGTATTGGCAGATCGTGGCGTTTTAATAAGACTCCGTAGGACTACATATGGCCACAGTGATTACGCCTCTGCTTTTCTAAAAGGGAAACGGCAGCTCGATCCAAGGGATATAGCATCAACCAGGAATATAGCAAGTGTGAGGTAGTGCAAGTATATTGAAGAAATAAATAGAATACACTTGGCGACAAGAACTAGAGAGGATATTCACTACGATTTTCCCATGCCAGTTAGTAAGTGGATTCATCCTGCAGAAATTCCGACTGTTAATCAACCAGATCGTAATGCAAAACCTGACATTGAGATATATACAGATGGGAGTAAAACTAGTGACAAGGTTGGCTCTGGAGTGGCGATTTACAGAAACAACCAGCTTGAGCATGAAATGAAATACAGACTAAGTGGTAGGTGTTCAAATAACCAGGCCGAACAATTGGCAATACTGAAAGGACTACAAAAATTAGAAGAAATATGCACCTCAGAAAACAATCAACCAAAAGTAGTACTATACACCGACAGTAGAGTCGCAATTGATTCATTGAAAGGGAGAGATAAACATGGCAATTTAATAATACAAATACAGAAACTGATGATTAAACTAGAAGGAAAATGTGAATTGTTTGTCACCTGGGTAAAAGCACATCAAGGTAACGTAGGGAACGAGAGGGCCGATTACTTAGCAAAATGTGGAGCAGAGTGCGATACTGTGGAAATCTACAACAAGATACCGAAAAGTGAAATAATTAGTGATGCTAAACGGGAAAGTGTAGAGAAGTGGGAAAGTGAGTGGAACAATACAGAAAAAGGGAAAGTGACAAAAGAGTTCTATCCAACAGTATCCGCAAGATTAAAATACCCGTCTAAAGTGAACCCTAATTTTACTGTGCTAGTGACCGGCCATGGACAACTGCAAAGCTATTTGTACCGTTTTAAAATTTTAGACAGTGCTCGATGTCCGTGTGATACTGATGATCAGACTGTAGATCATCTGATTTATAACTGTAAAATTTTAAAAGTGCAGCGACGAATATTACGACATAGTATACTAATCAAGGGCGGCGACTGGCATGTAAATAAAAAATTACTTGTAAATACTTACCTAAGAGAATTTAATTTCTTTGTCAAAAATATAGACTGGGAAAAATTATAAAATAGTAAATAGATACATATATAGCTTCAGTTGTAGGTAACAATCAGTTAAACATACTTTCCTAAAAGAATTTAATATAATCTGAAAATTGTTACAATAATCCCACTTCTGAAAATTGTTACAGTAATCAGAAGTGAGATTATTGTAACAATTTCATTGTTAAAAATAGAATTTGTAAGTTATAAGTAGTTAAGTTACTAGGAATTAGGCATAGTTTTCATATAATCAGAGAAGTAAATTAGAGCAGATAGTTTTAGTATAGTTTTAAAACGGTTATAATGTATGATTAAAAAACGAATGTTGCATATAGGCATATAGTATTACATATATGTAATGGAATATGCAGAATAAATAAAATAATAAAAAAAGGAAGGATATTTTGAAATTCAACCCCTAAAGGGGTAAAATGGGGGTTTCAATTTTGTATGGAGAAATAATATTAAATAGACATTTTGACTTCAAACTTCGTAGGAGTATTCCTAAAAACAAATAAGCAAACACGTATTTCGAGATTTCCCGACAATCAACCCCTTAGGGGGCGAAATGGAGTAAATAAGCATAAAATACGATATGGGTGTCGTTATTGAGGTTTTTTGGGACGTTGATTGCGAAAATGGCATTTATTTTTAAGTCCAAGACGGTGGACATGACATAAGGGAAGGGGCAAAACGGGACAGGACGGGACTGGACAGGACGGGACTGGACTGTACGGGACGGGACGGACGGGACTGGACGGGAAAGGAAGGGACAGGACGCGGACGGGACGTCGACGGGACCGGACGGGACTGGACTGGACGGGAAGGGACGGGACGGGACTAGACGGGACGGGGTGGAACGGCACGGGGCTGGACGGAAAGGAAAGGGAAGGGATAGGATGGAAAGGGAGGAGACGGAACGGGACGGGACAGGAAAGGACGGATGAACGGACTGGACGGGACTGGAAGGGAAGGGGCCGGGACGGACGGGACGGGACGGGAAGGGACGAGACGGAACGGGGCGGGACGGAACGGGACGGGGACGGAAAGGGAAGGAAGGGATGGGATGGAAGGGGAGGGGACGGGACGGGACGGGATAAACGGTACGGAGACGGGGACGGAGAAAGGGACGGGGAGGGGGATAGGGATAGGATGGGATGGGGATGGGATGGGATGACAGAAAATAATTAGTCATTATTTATACACAAATAACGAACCTCGCGCCAACGAAGTCGCGCGTAACAGCTAGTATAAATATAAATTTAATTGAATAGCTGTATTTGATGTTAATCTTTAAATATTTATATTAATTGACTAGCTCGGTAGAATACGCATATCTCAATCATATTGGGTTCCTACACTTATGTAATACAATAATTTGATGCCATTAAATCCAATGCAATATTGGTTAAATGATATTTCGTGCAGAAATACTGTTTACTCTTTGACATAAGCTTAATTAGACATTTTACCATTAAATAAAGCAAACAATTGCTTATTTCGGAAAGTGATTATTTTTTTGTACTTTATTTGCATATGATATAGAAATATTAGTATTTAGGTATCAGTCTTGCTTGTTCACTACAATACTAGTCATCCGCTTAGATGAAGCACATCCAACTGCACCCTCGCGATGGCTATGCAGATAACCTCTTCTAATGCAGCAGGGCTCCGCAGCAAGCACTACATCGAAGCTCTCCGTCGGTACACCTGTTATTGCTCGATAGCACCGCAGACGTACTCAACCAATGGCCTTATTTAATTAAATCAATAACAGGTACATTACATTGTTTTTTTGTCATAAACCGAGCTCTCACCAAATTTTATATTTGTTGGAGCTAGAATTTTGTTTAACATGTTACTTTATTAATTTATTCATTGCCTAGCAACTGACATTTTACATCTTATATTATAAGAGCTGATGCCGCCGGCCACCGGTCGCCGTCCGACCGTAAGGCCTGGCGCGCGCACATGCCGATCGTAAGCACAAGTGGCGAGACCGTCAACAGCAAGCATTTGTATTGTTAACGCTGGCAGGGCCGGACGTCGGCTGGCTACCAGCTTAAGCAAGCATTTTTATTGTTAACCGTTTCTTTGCGCTGGCAGGGCCAACGCGTTCTAGTTTTTTTATATGCACTTACAGCTAGATTTGATTATCATTTTTATAAAATGTCACTATGCGACAGCTCACCAAAAAATACTTCACCGATTTTTTTCAGTTCATGTTTCCATTCGAGCTTGGATGCACCTTGTCTATTATTTTTTATATTTAATTATACATCTTTTATATTCTTAATGTGCAAATTTCCCTGTATTCTGTTACAAGCATTAATATCATCTGTACCATCGTTTAAGCAACCAGTAATGCAAAATTAATTCTAACAGGTAAACTTCTGCATAATTATTTTACGTACCTAAGCATATTAAGTGTGGCATTGTCTTGTATTGATGGAAAAGCAATCTGTTAACACTTCAATTCAGTTGCTAGTCTCTCAAATGCTACCTACTCTGAATTTATGTCAAACATGTTCATACACCCATTTAACTTTTATTTTGTCATATAATTTATCATTTTATTAAACAGTTTCTTCTATTATCTAATATTAACAGTTTTAACGATTAAATCATAACCAATTCTGTTATTATTTTTATTTAATTATCTTTAAAACATAACTAACGGATTAAACTTTTGGGCACAACATCATAGCAATATATGGGATGCACGTCTTATGCTTTTGTCGACGATTACTATGATTTTTCTTAATATTTTGCAGAGTTAGTTCGAGATGGTGCACTCGAGGTTTACTATTGTCAGTCAATCTGTCTTTCTGTTGTTTACAAGCCCTTCTCCTTATTATTTGATATGCTTTTACCAGATGGTTTACTTGCATTTTGAATTTTAAAAATGGTTTTATGTATTGCGCAACTGTAATTATATTGTAAATTATTTGTTCTGCACTTCCAGTTATTTTTTAAAGCTTAATAAACGCCATTTGTAATAATTTTAAATAAAAGCGTTAAGTAGCTAAGCAGTAAGGAACGGGGCCTTTCAGGCGCATTGTATTTAAAAGTTGTGTTTAGCCTTTGAATAGAAAATTGTTAAGATATTGGAAAAGGGAAGTTGCACTTTAATATCTGAAGCAATTAAGCCATTAGTTGATAAATACGTAAGTACTTTTTGTACCAGATCCAATCCGCTTCGGCGGTGAACGAATTGAACTTATCGAGCTAAGGGTTGAATTTTACGGTGGCGCCTGCCATTTTACTATTTTTCACTATCCTAAAACAGGACCGGACTAGCGCCTTTCCCCTAGCTAGCCTCGGACGATTCTCGACTTTACTACCGTTGCCTCCCAACCAAAATTGACCTATGCTAAGTGCGGTTTGGTGTTGTAAAATTTTGTTTGTACCGTAACATGCTTAAGTTTGGTGGTACTATGATCATCGTTTACTAATATAATTATTAAAATATCTAGACATATAGTTCGTGGATTAAGCGAGTTCTACCACAACCATGATTATGACAGGAAGTAAGCGATTCTCGACGAAAATAGGATCAAAGAGATAACAAACACCCAAAATAAATAAACAACAGTAAAATATTGAAAGGGAATAATAACACCGACAAACATAATTAAAGCTGAGTTCGTGAACACAAAACGAACCCAGAGAATAGATTACTGACATACTGATTAGCATACCTAGTAAATTTAGTGCACGAACCATACCGGACCATGTAAGTGAAAAGATTTGGTTTGAATTAGGGTATAAGCTACCGACGCAGCGAGGTAATAAAAACCCTAAATGCAAAAGAACAATTAGTACCCAAACGAAAACTATAGATTAAATAAACTCGCGAATACTATCTTTAAAAGTGCGTTTTTGGAACGCAACGCTTCAACGTAAATAATTAATAATGGCATCGGTTCTTTTTAACACAAAGTTAGGTTAGCTCTTTTACTATTTTTGTTACAATTGACTACGTAATAATCTCGCGGCATTTCTAAAAATTTTATAAACCCTGACAACGCATGAATGATTACAAAAACTGTACTTTGTGTCAATATCAGTATTACCAATTTTCACTTTTATGTTTAAGCTGGTGGTTCTAATATGTTCCCTTTAATGTTCAATAGCTTTCCTTCTAACCTACAAAGTGAAAATGCAAATACTAGTTATAATTTATGTAATAATCTGACTAATTTAATCAATACTTGATTCGTTGAATGCCCAATTCTTCTTTAATACTTTCACCACTTATAAATCTGTCAATATCTGCGAATTTTCACGAATCACGCAGTTGATTAACTATAAATGGAAATAAAATAGCCGAATGAGAAAACACCTAAATCTATCAAAGAGATATCGGAAATGTTAGAATATTCACACCGGTTTCCCCTCATTACGTAATTAGTGCACGCTATCTTAGCCACGATTACGTGCTTTAAATTCATAATAAGACGTACGGAGAATCCTAAGTACCCCATCAAAGCCTTTATGAGGCATGATATATTGCAGGCATCGATGTTGAGATCAGAGTTGTTTGTAAATATTTTGGGATTTGAATCTTCCACCACTTCAAGACAGCTGCTCTCCGGAAGCAATGAAGCTGTATCTAGTTCTATTGAAATATTGAAAATGTAGGCATATGTGCTATGTAGCGTGTACGAGCAATTATATTAGAAGCGTTTCGCTCGGAAACTCTAATAGATATTCGAACTAATGGAAATACTATATGTTTGGAAATTTAAAGTATTTTTGCATTTTAAGTACCTAGCTAAAGAGTTTTACTTTTGTTGGTTATAGAATTGGATATCAGTCGAGCTTGCATTTTTTCTATGAAACCCAATTTACTGTAGATTCATCCATAAAAATTTTGATCAGTAGAAGTTATTATGAAATATATATCTGAACAATTAAATAACAAGCTTTATTTTTCGTTTCATGTATTTTTAGAAGTTCCAATTTGCCACTGAATTTTGCAATGGTTTAGTGCTTCGGCGTATAATATTACATGAATAATATATAAAAGGTAGGTACAGATACCTTATTTAGAATTGGTAACAAAATAATAATATAATGTCTATAGCATGATATTATTTCGATCATAATTGATAAACAAAACAATGGGAATCTTAATTAATATTCGACTAAAATTATAGTTTCTTTTCATTTGGAAATGGCAATAACTCACTTTACATTCATTCTAACAACGGTAGGTAAAGTAGCAAAGAAGTAAAGGCATGTTCGGACAGATGGATGACTTGTCATTGAAGGACATGTATGAGGAACAAAACAAATGTTAGAAGGGAATTTAGTTGGATACGGATGCAACAGAAGTGAGAAGGAATGCAGTTCTAGCTGTGATGGGACGTTTTTAAATTAGGTTTCTGATAATGGAAAAGGTCCGCCCTACCTTCGAGCAAACCATTCGAAAGCACGAGTACGGAATAATGTTTCGTCGCAGACACAGTTTATAGCATTTCGCGTCTGTGGTAATTTTTTACAGTTTGATGTTTGTTTTCTGCTTCATGTTTGCTTTGTATCATACGTAACAACTACACTAACTTGTCTATCCGCATGCACAGCCTACCACACAAGCTCTGACAGGATGCCGCTTTTAGTTATGTGTGGACTAGAGTTCCAGCTACAATGTTACTATTATTCAGGAACATGCCGTTTTTTATAGCTTTCGCAGTGGTGTTTTTAAAATATTTGTTTAACCTCGTAGAAGAAAACATCGAACGAAAGTAGATAAGGTTCACGAAGTCGGTGGACATCACGGTTAAAAAATTAGGGCTGTGGTTTGATCAAACATCTGCTGAACTGTTTCACTCGGCAGTTAGTAAAATTCTTATAACCAAAATGAACGCTAATGTTCGATAACGGTTCGGCAGTCAAAAGAAGAACACATTTTCAATTTTAAGTTGCTAATTCTTGAGAAATATATAATTTTGATGTAGCTTGTGTTTAACTTCCTGTTTATTCTATGACAAAACAAATTTATTTATGATCCCACACAAGAAATTTATCCGGTAATTATCTGTTTACCGGAGCTTACTCATGGTGAATAACATTTTCGTGGTCAAGAGAACGTGAGAATTCTTTTAAAACTTCTTTCGACTTAATGTGATTTTTTTGGGGTTTTCCTTAGGGTTTTACAGTAACAAGACTGCAATTTTGTCCTAGGGTCCCAGACGTAGACCAATAATCAAGTTCTTTTGTAAATTGCAAATTTGCCAATCTCACACTGAAACGGGTTTTGGTATCCCTCGCATGTAGTGTCTATTTCCACGCTTAAAGGTTAAAGCCAACAATAATTTTCTGTTTTATTATTGTAAATTTCATTTATCGATGCATTTAATGTTATCAAATGTACAGAAACCGGCCCTACCCTGTACGGTGAACGAAATGTAAAGTTTAATTTCCCGTGTGCAGCTAGACATGAATGTATATGTATATTTTACGATGGACGAAGTGAGCATACCAATTGTGTAACATCCAAAAGGTGTTCTTTGAAGTGCTCCGAGGAATTCGAGATGTCAATCAGACGAGTGACGTTCAAACCAGCATTAAGAGAACAGGGGTAATCTGATATTTACAGGAAGTGGCGTAGTATAATAGCGCTGATGTGATAAATTTGTTACGGTATTAATTCATCATATCGACATAGGTCGTAATGATTGTTCAAAAACGGGTACAAACTACAGGGTTCGCCGGTTTTCCCTAGAAAACACAGATCTTAATGTGCTGGAGCAGATTTTGTTGCTCCGGTTACTCGCACTTAACTCAGTCGGGAAGGCGTGGTTCGAAGACTTAAATGAAAAACCGACGGGGTACTTACCCTAAAGCTTGCTTAAAAGAAAAATAAATGCCTGAGCGCCACTTGGTTCTGATTAGGGGTGGCTGACGTGTCTAGAACCAAGAACAATACACGTAGCCTATGTAGAAGTCCTCCAGGTACGTTGCTGAACACCTGAACACCTCAGCCTGTTGTTTACCAAGCCGCCTCCGAGTAGCCGGGTGACCTTGTTAAATCACTTACCTTCAAGGCCACCGTCACTAAAGAATAACAAAAGAACACTGACTGGCCCACATCTCGGGGCTCGCTTAATCAAAAGAGCATGCTTTAACTTCACAAAATTAATTACACTTGGCCTTTGCCACACTGGATTAGTTAATGACCCAGAAGGGGTTTCAAAATTCATAAAAAGAATGAACTGACTTTAACAGGTTTATTATTTAAAGACACAAATGACAGTTTACACAAATCGGTACATTAAAACACACACCCGAAGGTGAGTTTAAATTTAGTAATAAGATATCCTACGTGAATGTGAAAGGGGGCCCCACAAAACCAAAATATATCTTAAGGGCTAGTTACAAAGACACAAAAAAAAACACAGTATGATCCAAAACAAATGACATAAAATGGACGCCAGGAGTAAAGCCCCTGGTAAACATTAACTGAAACAAATCATAGGTCCTAGCGGACGTACGCAACGTTTATAAGCACTGACGCACAATAAAATATAAAATCGCACCTTAAGTTAGGCACCAGAGTTATTTAATTGGTACAATACAAGGCGCCTACCTGAGTTGAAGCATGCAGTGTTAGATGCAGATGTACTCGTTCTCGTGGAGGCCTGGCGAGACGTGCACAAGGTGTAGCAAACTCTCCAGAAGAGGCAACAGGTGGAGCAGAAACTCGAGGGATTGAGGAGAATCGGCAGCAAACGTCAATCAACGAAGTGACATCAAACAACACTATATCGCGCGGGGGGCCCTCCCTTTAATTAAACTCGACGTTGACACAGATATGCATTACGCAATGGTTTTTTCCCGACTTAACAGGGAAAAAAGTTAGTTGAGGCTCATCAGATATCGTTTCTCTAATCGAATCGGCAAAAAAATGCCAAAAGTCTCCCCGGAGACCAACTGTAGTAAACGAAAATCGGCCCTTCATTAAACAACGTCGAGTTCACTACACTTCCTCTGCCCACCGCGCATTTCCAAAAACACACAAAAATTAATGTTCACTTCGAAGATTCGGGTTTAACTGCACCCGCCATTAACGTGCCCCAAAGGCACTTGAAAGTCTGCACGAACGCCAAAAAGGATTCACCATGTTAATCACCAAAAGTTAGCCAAAAGCTCACAAAAACAACGCAGCCAAAAGTTCATTAATGCGTTAACAAAAGCTCCCCCAACTGCAGCGACAACGCCACAGTCGGGGGCGCGAAATTTCACATACGTCTTGCTCACTCAAATGCTGGGTACCGGTTCCTAATTTCAAATCGAACTCCGCGCGAAGAAGCACAACGGAAAAAAAGTCCGGACTCCAAAACCATAATTTCTATATATGCGGTTAACTAAGGGCTTATCAAACTTTATTTCCAATGGTCCCAAAGCTGGACGTAAAATGCGTGGGCTGAAGCACAACAAAGAAGGCTTTAACGGATGATGCAATTGCTGAATTGGCAAGAACCAGGGGAAGTCCCCAGTTTACAATGAACATTCCACAGTCCTCGAATATCATACTGATAACGACGCGTTCTACGAATTTAGGCGTTCAACGCTTGATTGTCGAAACAAATACGCACTTTGTGCGCTGAACGAAGAATGCTTGCTAAGACGAATTCTAGATCGTGAACGCATTATTGTTTGGGCCAAAAGGAATTTACCATGTAGCTTTAAGATCCAGGGTTGAACTTTAAACAGGGCCGTCTTCAAAAATTTTAACTAGACTGATTTCAGCTTAAATGCACTAATAATACCCAATCGTGGAATTGATAACAAGGATAGCTTAATGACGTCAAAATCACTTAACAAATTCGCGTTTGGTTTTAAATGTAGATGAATATGAACAGGGTTGGCTTTAGCCAGGACCCCTTTAAATACTTCTTACTTTTGTGTTTTGAAGGACAGTTATTTAGGCACTACTTTAATAATGTTTTATTGATATTTGATGTGTGTCTCATATCTGTTTAAACAGCCATCTCGCAGGTAGGTTTTTTAGAAGTTGATCCTACTTTTCTTTCTGCTTTTATGTGTTTTAAGCCAGCACATGTGCAACCAAATTGGCTTTTTAAGCATTATTTGAAGTCAGTTTCAGCCCGAAAACACTACAGGGAGATCAGCTTCCTGCTTTTGTAAATATTAAAACCTCCTATGTAAGAACTGGGATATTAAGATAGTTATACATTTACCGAACTAGCTAATTGAGTAAACGGGGTAAATAATTATTTAACTATTAAGGCGTACGATACGTCTTATTCAAACTTAAATTAATTACATGAGGGGGTTAACAAAAGTCGCTTTTTAACACGCTCGATGACTGTCGACTGAATAGCTCCAGGCCGACATCCCTTCTAATGGTAGAACCAGTTGGGGAGATATTGTTATTGGTCGTTTACTTACCGGGGAAACCTCGTAAATTCATAGTTTTGCATTCTTATTTTAAGAACCCATTCTACATAACTGAAAACCCTTGCAACTGGAAACGGTGTATATTACCTTCTAGAAAGCTGTTTTAGTTGAAACTCTAGGGAGCCATTCGTTTATTAGGTTTTATCTGACGTTGTACAGACTAAAAGGTTCAATCTAAATTAGCTAACAAATTTAGGTTTTTAGAAAGCATCGCATAATATGGCTTCGAGGCGTTCCTTTCGGAAAAAGAGTGTTGACTACACACCGACTGTTATTAATCGTTTTTGCAAATTTGTTCATAACGGCTCCAGACAAGCAATTTTAAGGACAAATTTAACAGAACTTGTCAGACGAGTACGTGCAGTTTTCAACAAAACGGAGTTTTGCCGTAGAACTTTAATTATCAAACTCTTTGTATGCAGAATTCGATTGAAATGCCGGGGTGTACTGTAACAATCTCAAGAAAAGTTTCTGCTGATGTCCCGTTCCTAGCGTTGTAATTATTTTCGTTTATAAACCCCAAGCTGTTGCGGAGTCAAGACGTACTTACATTGAAACCCCGGTTTTTAATCTAGAAATCCAGTGCGGTGCCATTGCTAACAGCTATTACAGTATCCGATTTAATGGACTATCAAGTAATTTCTATGACGAAACATTTTCTAATTTAAACGCCTCCGCGATTTGAGCGAATTTATTACAGATAACCTTAGAATCCTAAATGAGGCTATATATAATCATGCTACCACAACTGTAATGAATATGGACATATTTACGGATGTCCTCGGCGCTTTTGCTTTTGCCAAAGAGAAAATTCTGAATATCAAAGCACACTCGACAGTTATGACATTCAATATTACAAATGACCTCGTTTTGTCAATGCTAATGTAAAAGTTTCATAGAATAGGTATCAATCATGGAGGCATTTCGCAACTCAAATATAAAGCGTCGTTAATGCTATCAAGCCGAAAAAGCTTTATAAATGTTTTCCAAGTATAATTCATTGAGTTTTTTAATTCTTCCTCTTATCGATTTTATTGATGTGCTATTAAATATAGAGGAGCCACTAATATTTATCCTACTAGCAAATCTGTTATTTGTATATTTTGTATCTGTATACTCCATATACAAAATTTACAACTACGGCTACGAAAGCGACAGAAAACTTCTACGAGGTGAAATTCTAGCTTTGCCCTCAGGATAATTATGGATATTGTGCAAGCCAATGTGCTTTATTAAGCTTTTGAAATTTATCTACGGTAAGCATTAAAAGCCTAAAAAATTTAAAATTCACTACTTTTATCTATAATGATCAGGTGCAATTCTGATCTAAGTTAACGCAATTATTTCCTTGAATTTCCCATTTGTTCTTTCTTTCATTATCCTATAATTGCATCTGTTTGTCCAGTTTCGGGCTGCATGTTTTACATAATTCTAAATTAGTTGTGCGACTTTTCTACCGACATTAGTTGCTAGGGCGATAGCGCTAATTTTTTCATTCTGAATTTTATCCTTCCTCGCAATGTTTATTATTGCAATTTTCATCTCTCTTAGAGAGATTGCTGTCATTGTTGCAACACATTTTTTATCGAGCACAGCATTTTTGTTTTGGTTAAGTCCATCTTGACCGTAAGGGTAGTTCACAATGCCACGGTTCGATTCATACTAAAGTTTGTAGACAGGTAACACATTAAATACAGACAGATCAATAAAAAAATCAATTAGGGTAGGCTGTGATATGTGTTATACGTTTGGCAGTACTGAAGTGTATTGTTAGTCTATGTCAAATTCGAGATTAGTAGGTTAGGTTTTGTTTGTTGTTTGACACAGACTGGCGTAAAACTTAACCTGCAAATCTCGAATTTGACATAGACTGACAATACACTTTAGTACTGCCAAACGTATAACACATATCACAGCCTAATTGGTTTTTTTATTGATCTGTTGTTATATAGCTTCTATTGGCCTTTGTATTGCACTCCAAGTCTTAAACTAAAACTAATTTCTGCAATGCATGTACAAGTGGAAACGACAGGTAAAAGCATTTGGGTCGGATTGATGTCATTGGCGGAATAAGTGTGGTATACTTCGTAGTCCTTGGAATGATCGCTGCAGAATATTCTCCTACGACTGCACGCTTCATTTTGGGCAATTCTGAAATTAAATGTGACAGCACCGAATGGCTGCGTTTGTTATGTTTAGAGTCAAACTAATACAGGGTCCGGCAATGAAACGGGAAGATTTCGTAAATAATTTTATTGTCGAAAAATTATTTTTTTTATAATTATTAATACATTAATGGGAAGTAAAAGAGTTGCCATTTGATTTACAATGTTAAAAAAAAATTTTTTTTGAATACTACATTTGCCAAATGTCCTCCGTTGACATTAAATTTATGCATTCTTGGAGTCGAGCCTGAAAGTTTTGCATCACTCTTCGTAGCATATCAACAGGTATTGCTGCAATCTAGTCACGAATTCGTTGTTTGAGGGCCGGAATTGTCCTGGGTGGATCAGTTCCAAACACTTTTGTTTTTAGGTAACCCCACGAAGAGTGATGAAAAACTTTCAGGCTCGACTCCAAGAATGCATAAATGTCAACGAACAACGGAGGACATTTGGCAGATGTAGTATTCAAAAAATATATTTTTTTAACATTGTAAATCAAATGGCAACTCTTTTACTTCCCATTAATGTATTAATAATTATAAAAAAATAATTTTTCAACAATAAAATTATTTACGAAATCTTCCCGTTTCATTGCCGGACCCTGTATTACTCAATTTCGATAAGCAGCATTCTCTCGCTTCCCTGGGCTTTTGCTGGTCGCACACTCACAGAGCGAGTTTCTAAACGTGCGCATCTAATTTATACTGGAGTAAAACTAACATAACCCAAATTTTTCGGTTATGGCATAGCGCGGCTGTGGAGGATCAGAGGGGAAGAGAGGTCGCAGAGCTGATGGAGCGGAGAGCCCTCACTGTCCTCAACACGGACGGCCCACCAACGTTCGCGGGGCACAGAGGCTGCAGCTACATCGACATTACAGCGACCGACCTCCGCATGTTCGGGAGAGTCTCGGGCTGGCGAGTAGCGGAGGAAGAAGAAACCCTCTCCGATCACAGGTTGATCACCTGGCGACTCACCTGGGCGACGGATGGCCCCCGTACCCCCAATCACCGGCTCTTCTGCAATAAGAAGGCCGATTGGACGAAGTTTCGGGACGCATTCTCTAGGGGACTGGACACTGTAGTGGACCGAACAGCAGCGGCGCGAACATCCGAGACAGTGGAGGAAGCGGCCGAGTCCCTGAACGAAGCGGTGGTGGAGGCATGCGCCGCCTCCATGCCGTAGAGAAAGACCTTCAGCAAAAGCGTCCCGTGGTGGACGCCTGCCCTGACGGCGGCTAGAGCAGAAGCACGAAGACTGCGTCGGCGCTTCCAGCGAGCCGACTCCCCATTACGCCAGGCCCGTAGACAGGAGTTCTGGGAGGCGCGCCGGACATACAAGGACCTCATCGTGCGGACGCGAAGCGAGAGGTGGAAGGAGTTCTGTGGCAGAAACAGCGAGGCGAACCCTTGGGGCACGGCGTACCGCGTTCTCCGGGGGCGCAAGGGCTCTGAAGTCAATACTGAGATCCGCAGGCGAGACGGAACAAGGACCACCGGCGCCAGAGAAACGGCGGCCTACCTCCTGGAGGAGTTCTTTCCGAGGGACAGCCCAGACCAGGACAACGCGGTGCAGAGCGCAATCTGGCGGTCGTGGGATGCAGCCGAAGGAGGAGAAGACGACCCACCCATCCAGGAAGACGAGATCCGGCGTGCCCTGGCCAGGATGTCTCCTGCGAAGGCACCTGGTCACGACGGAGTGACCGCGGATGCGGCTCAGTGCGCGTTCGAGACACGGCCGGCCGCTTTTGTAGTGCTGTTCAACAAGTGCCTCGAGTACGGGACGTTCCCCCGGTGTTGGAAGAGGCAGACCGTTAGGTTCATACCGAAACCCCATGCGGGCGACCCGACAAACCCGCGTAGCTTCAGGCCCATCAGCCTCCTGCCGGTCCTTGGGAAAGTACTGGACAAGATCGTCGCGACTCGGGTCGAGCACGCGGTTTGGCGGAGTGGCGGTTTCAGCAACAGACAGTTCGGCTTTGCGGCGGGTAGGTCTACCATAGACGCCGTGGAGGCCGTTGTGAGTGTGATTAAGGGTCATCGGGCCCGCGGTGACTATTGCGCGGTTGTCTCGCTGGACATTGCTGGTGCCTTCGATAATGCGTGGTGGCCCAAGATCCTGTGGGAGTTGGAACGGCGTGACTTTCCGGGGAACTGGGTGAGACTGGTCAGGGACTACTTCTCGGGCCGCGTCGCGCAGGTGTACTTGCCAGACTGTATGGTGACGAGAGATGTGGTACGGGGATGTCCACAAGGCTCGTGCTCTGGGCCCACCTTCTGGAAGTTAGTGTACGAGAGCATTTTTCGCGAACACCTTCCGGAGGGATGTTCAGTGTTTGGGTACGCGGACGACACTCTGCTCGTCACCAGCGCGCGTCAATACATGACGCTCAAGGCCCGTGTCAACCAGGCACTCGAGACGCTGCGGAAGTGGGCCGAGGACAGCAAACTCGCATTCAACGCGGCCAAGACTGACGCCCTCTTTTACGGGAAGACGCCGCGGCAGCAACGTCCGACCTTCATGCTCGGCGAGGAGCGAGTGTACTGCCGGGACACCATCCGGTACCTCGGGGTTGTGCTGGACTTCCGCCTCTCGTGGCATCAGCACACAGAGAGGGCTTGCAACAAGGGCAAGGAGATAGCCCACAAGATCGGGGCGGCGGCGAGGTTGACCTGGAGCTTCAAGGGAGACGCCCTTGCCAGGATCTACGAAGGAGCGGTGCAGCCTGCCGTTCTGTATGCGGCACCAGTCTGGGCCGAGGGCTGTAAGGTCCGGCAACGGAAGCAACTCCTCAGCGCGCAGAGGATCCTTGTCGTGAAAGCCGCGGCCGCTTACTCCACGGTGTCGACCGAGGCGGCCTTGGTCCTCAGCAACGTTCCTCCCATCGACCTCACTCTCCAGGAGCTCACCCAGAGAAGGGCGATCATCGTAAGGAAGGACCCCGCCCACCTACAACAGCTTGGCATCGAGGGGAGGGACATCGAGGGCACCGTCGACATGACCACGAGAGTACACCCTGCCGAGGTCTTCGCCCCCACCTTCTCTCTGTCAGACGAGGATACCTACAGAATTAAATGCTACACGGACGGCTCGAGACAGGAGAATGGAGCCGCGGGCGCGGCATTCGTCATCTTCCGGGATGATGTGGAAATTCACCAGGTCAGAATGAAGCTCGCGGACTGGAGCTCGGTGTTCCAATGCGAGCTGGTGGGCCTTCGAGCGGCGCTGCGCTTCATCCAAGAGAATGTCTTCGCCTTCCCCGAGGTCTCGCTTGTGACAGACAGCAGGTCGGCCCTCATGGCGCTACGACACATGCGAAAGCCAACGGAGCTGCAGGTGGAGGTCCACGAGCTGCTGCGCGGATTAGCGACGACCATATCCATCAAGCTCCATTGGGTGAAGGCCCACGCCGGGACCGAAGGAAACGAGCGAGCAGACGCACTCGCCAAAGAGGCAGCGGCAAGCAATGATCCCCCGACTTTTGACGTGGTAAGCCGTGCCTACTGCAAAAGAATGCTCGCCACGCGGAAGACGGAGCAGTGGGAGGAACGATGGAGTAATGCCATCACGGGAAGACCTGTGGAGCGCTTCATCCCGACGGTCTCGGTTCGTCGCGAGGTGGTTGGCAGGCTCGACCACCACACCACCCAGCTGGTTACCGGACATGGTGCTTTCGGGGCGTATCTCCACAGGATTGGAAGGCAGCAAAATCCGGCCTGCGCCTGCGGCGAAGAAGACACGGCCGACCACGTCATTCTCCGCTGCCCACTGGAGGATCACCACCGGGGACTGGCAGACGCGCGGCTTGCAACACAGGGACTGAGGTGGCCCACGGACATGAAGGAGGTCAGGACACTTTCGAGGGACACCCTCTGGTGGAAGACCCTGGTCGAGTTCGCCTCCAGGGTGCAACGGCTGCGAGTGGTGCGTGTGTAGTGAGTGCCGCCTGAGTTACATCAAAGTTTAGGCTAGGGCAGAGATCATTAGAGTAGGGCAATTTAAATTTAAGTGTTGTTTAAAGTTAAATTGTTTAAGTTTAGTTTAGTTTAATACGCAGTTATGTAAATTCGAGCCAAAGCAGGTGTAATGCCGTAAGGGGGCACCGGCCTGAATGTACTCTTTTTGATTAGTACTAAATATACATTGAAAGCATATGGGTATGACAACGACTTCCAAAATAAATTGAACAGATTTGGAAACATACGTGGGACTATCAACGGACGTTTGAAGAACAAATTATGAAAATATACGCAACTAAAGTTTTACAAGACTATTACAGTACTTACATTAACATACTATAGCCAAATTCACGCATCAGAAAACAGATTTGTGAGATTATCAACCAGGTGAAAAAGAGCAGACCGAATCAGAAATATAGGCAAAAGAGAAGAATTGCAAATATTTAATTTAAAGAATAAGATACATAAAAAGGCAGATGAAAAGAACACATTACCAAAATGGAAGAAAAATTAACAATTAAGGAAGAATTCACGAAGGCCGAAGAAAAGATGAATTGAAGTGGAAAAGGAAAACAAGAACAGCATTATTATTTCTAGCTTATAAATCTTTTATCCGAATTCATGCATATGTTAAGCAGATTTGTTATTCGTGATAATAGATTTTCACCTCACCCTCTAATCATTGCTACAGATATACTATCATCTGCAATCTCATTTTTTAGCACCTAGAAGTATTACATCAAGAGCATTTCAGGAAGCTTAGTTATGTTCGCCGATGATACTGTGCTTTTAACTCAATGCGAACACCTAAATACAGCAATCTCGAAATATCATCAAGCTGCAGATTCTACGGTCAATTGGTTCAACACATAGAAACCTTTAGAATTAACAAAATAAGTGTGAACCAAATATTTTTACTCTACGTACAATACAGTATAAACAACATCGTCATCACCTGGAAGACCTACGATAAATCTCCAACGCTACGTAATTTTTGAAATTTTACTTTTATGTTGAAGATCAAATTCTGATTACTGCTTTTTAATTCTCGCGGGTAGTTCTCTCTGGTCCAAGGTTGTTAACAACTGAAGTAGGAGAGAGTTGAGTTAAGTCTGTGCAGGTGTTTATTTTATTTAACTATATTTACAAAATAAAATATGGGTTAAAATTATTTACAACAGAGAAATAAACAAAATATAGTTTTTTTGGTGTCCTTTGCGTTGCGGGCACTCGTTCTCAGCGGATACGGATGGTCCCCCCGTCCTGTGATTCGAATAGCTATAAACAGACAAAAATTAAATAATTTCGCTTTAGCTCGTCGCGTCGGTCCTGAGCTTCTCCAGATTTTGAACTTGATTAGGCAAAAGCCAAAACGATTCTGGAGTAGTTAACAGCCACCCTAGGCCAAGCAAACGAGAACGCTCGTCACTCAGTAATTTAGAGATTTTAGAGCCCGAGGATGGCCTCAATGGACTAGCGCTTATTAAACGAACGCCGGAAAAACTAGAATTTTTCCGGTGCTCGCTCGGCCTACTTGTAAATGAAATTCATATAGGCGCGGTCTCGCGAATTGCAATGGAATTAGGCCGCTCGAGGTTCCACCTAGACCTCCGTCTGGTGGGCGCTCGTGGCCAGCTGTCAGGAGAAATTATTTATTATCACGGTGGTTTCACGGGCTACTGGACAGGTATCTAGGCCAAGTCTAAGCAACAAGATCTTCCACTGCGCTGGAGGATACCAGGACAGGGTGGTTAATTCTAAGCGGCAAGATCTTCCATTGCGCTGGAGGATTACCAGGACAGAGTAGGTTATGAACAGGATTGCTTCGGCAGTTTTACTAACCAGTGCAAAGCAGGTTTCTGGTCAGGTAAGAGTGGCTCAGGCAGTTCAACTTCTCAGTTAGGAGCTGGGAATCGAACTTACATGAACAGGATTCTGGTTTTAACGGACAGGTATTTCGACTGGCGATGACTGGAGCTGGTCTGAGGACCCAAGCGTCTCCGGCTCAGGTTTTGGTCTGGACTGTGAAAGGAACGCGTTAGGTCTGTTCTCGAACTAAGCGAGAATCACTTTTTTATATGATTCGGGATTTTCTTCCACGTTGTTTTTCTAGGAAAATCTAAGAGCGGCTAAGCGAAATACGTGTGGATGGAAAGTATGAATGCGCTGATCGTCCAGCGCGGCGAAGCTTGGGCAACTCGTCGGTTTTACACCTGGACTCTTATCGGACTATCAGCAGCACCTCTCTTCAAGTTTTTCTTACCCTCCGCGTTAGCATGCTTGTGACTGATAGCGCCTACAAATTGATGGCTTTTAACTGGAACCTGGAAGTTGCACGTTTTCCAGAAACTAAACACGGGTACTCGAAACTGTCACAGCTATTCCCAATAATAAACAGGGGGTCGTAGCTGAAAACAGAATGGACCAAACTAATTTATAAGTCATTAATAAGATCGATGATGATATATGCCAGTATGGGGAAATACTCTAACATCTTATAGGCACAAAGTCCTTCAGAACAAGATACTTCGGATTGCTGTATGCGACCTGTGGTTTGTAACAAAGAACTACCTACATACATAACCAGGCATTTAAACGACAAACGAGTATAACAAACACCTACTACAAGATTTCATCAGAATATTAACACCTGCAGCAGCGCTAAAATATACTACCTAAGCAGACGTTCTAGTCACACCAGACTGAAGCGCAGATTCCAGCACGACATCTACCTAGAGCAAGATGAGAGCAATTAAAATTCAAATTATCCCAATAATGCAGCCATGAGGTCAGTTTCTTATTAATTGCTATATAATATGACACTGCCATGTATAGCATTAATATTATTGTTGATCTGGTAAATATTAATTAGAAAATAGTATATTATATCATAATCATAATAAGACTGCCGAGACAATTACTTGAATGGACACCACACGGAAGAAGAAAAAGAGGGAGACCGAGGAAGAATTGGAGTCAAGGGATTCAAAAATCCATGAGTGAAAGACATCTAAATGAAGGAGAATGGAATGAGAGAAGACAGTGGAGATTGGGAATCGCAAGGCGTAAAACGCTATAACGCGAATTTATATATATATATTATATCATGAGGGACTAAAGTGCACCATTTAATCCCGCGAGTGGAGTTTGTTGCCTCGAGGGCGAAGCCCGAGGGCAATAACCACTCAAGGGATTTAGGCACTTTAGTCCCGAGGTATATACGCTATTTTTTGCACTTTTGGGAACATTATCATCAAACATTTCCAAAATTTGTCAATTTGGAAACTGACAATTATAATTTATTACAAACTGAATTGCAGCAGGTCCTGGATAGCCTGAATCAGTTGGCAGTACTGAAGTGTATTGTCAGTATATGTCAAATTCGAGATTTGCAGGTTAAGTTTTACGTCAGTGTGTGTCAGATGACAAACAAAACCTAACCTACTAACCTCGTGTGTACATAAATTTACCATAGTTATGGTATCATTTTTACTTTAGTCCCTAGGGATTAAATGAGTTACTTTAGTCCCTAGGGATTAAATGATCTACTTTAGTCCCTGTTTACGGGGACTAAAGTATCAACTTTAGTCCCGGAAGTGCAAAAAAGATTATTCCATACAGAATTAAGTATTCAAAGTTTGAGCAATAAACTATTTGAAGGATTTCTTTACTTTACAAGATTATTAAGAACATCTTTCCGCTCCACAATAATTATGTTACATAGATTTGCGAAGGCGTGCACTAATTTGAGAATTCCGCTTAGCGCATGTCAGGCTTATAACATTTTGCCGCTGGCCAATAGCAGGCGCCTTGAGTATAATTCTTAAATTCGCGACCTACCAATTACGTCACGCTTTTAATTAATTTTTTGGCGACGGTGGTACGTGCCAAAAAACACCAATTCAGCGCCACGTACGCTGTCGCTATTGTTGCCGACAACCCTAAAATTTTACACTCTGTGAACAACAAGATAGAGATCATGTTTGATGTAATATAGCCAACAACGTTGAATATGCTTTTGCGGGAAGAAGATGCAACTGTCTGCCGTTGAACCGCAAATGGAAGGCCTTCAGTACGAGTAGTTGAAAGAACTCAGAAGTATTTGATGTGCGTGAGGCACCACGGCTTTCAAGCCGTTAGTTAGCAGGGTGAACTAGCAGCTTGACCTTTTTACCAAGGTTTGTTAGAGCTCGACATGATGATGTGTTCACAGCCCAGGCGGCTTTTGAGCAGATGGGGATCCCCTTCTTTAAATTCTGCCGTTGCCCCTAAATTAACATTGCTCGGGGTTATCCGAGTTTTCTTTCAGTTACATTGGAAGTTGGAAATACTCGTAAATGTGCCGATCTATTGTGTAGAAGCTATACTCTATGGTAAATGACGTTGTCATGTCGATTACCGTGGAAATTCTTTTTGAACTCCGTCAAGTTACTTCCATTAATGTGTATTTTCTTTCTGTCGTTTACGCGGATGTAATATATAGCATCTCAAAGTTGAAATGATATTATCCCCTTGTGTAAAGCAACCCCTATTAAAGTCAACTTTATTTAAACACAGGTATTCAGCTGAAGTGACCATCACAGTGTGAGTGTAAACAAGGAACCGTTCATGTGATTAGCAATAAACCTACTTAACGTCACTGCATGCTAATTTTATTTTGATATCAGTGTAACTTCGTAATAGATATAGAATATGTGTATTATGTTTTTCGACGTTTACCGATAATTTGTTTTATTATGTGCAAAAGGTAGTTCGATATGGTTGACCTTTAGGTTTTTGTGTTTTGATTGGAAGAGTGGAAGTTTACTATTTTGAGTCGAGCTATCTTGTTGTTTACAGGGGCGTCCCCCTCATTATTATTTGATATAGTTTTATCGAATTGGTAACTTTTTTTATTTCTCCATTAATTTTACAATCTGCCATAGATTATTTGGCAATAACTATTTTATAGAATTTGGTGTAAGTACTGATGATTACAAGGTGACATGTGAGGCAGAATTCCAGCGAAATCTCCCCTTAGAGAGAATTATTTACTTGTATTTTAGATTTTGTAACTTGTTTTATGAATTGCCTAACTGTAGTTATATTGTAGATTGTCTGTTCAGCCTTTCCAAGAATTTTTAATGGTTTAATAAACTTTATTTTTAACATTATGGGTTTGTTTGGGTCGTCTGTAAATTAGCTAAGTAGTAGGGAACCGCGGTTATGGGTTGTCTTTTTCGCGGTAGCGCCCTAGTATTTCTTATTTGGACTATCCTGAAACAGGACCGGACTGTACGAATACCGTGGACTTCTCCCAGCGAGGGAGCTGTGCTTCCGGTGCTTTCATACCGCTGCCTCCCAACGTAAATTAACCCTGTGGTAATGCGTCTCGGTGTTGTTGTAAAGTCGTGTTTATATCGGAATAATTTTCACTTATAATACCATGAGTAGTCAAAGTTATGTCGACTATTTTTGTGGTGGTGTCACGAATGACCATTGCGCTTGGTACGATTAGGACGAGTGCGACAGCACGAGTCCTAATCCCAAGCGCAATGGACATGAGTAGTGATACCACCGCAAAAATAATCTACTTAACTTTGACTAAGAATAGTATTCGAGGGACTATTTAATGAACCAAACTACCTTTTCAAATTAGTTTTCAGTAAATCTAGCAACAAACTACGCAATTTCTATAGGAACAGAACACTAATATTGACTTTTTCTAATAAAAATCGCATTTGTTAAAAATAGTCACTTGAATACCTTCTAGGAAGATATATCCACTGATATTTTTTTGATTGGTCAAGAAACGTCAGAATTCTGGATTTTCATTGGTCACTTTTTGACAGATGACAGGTCAATTGAATAGTCCTTGCTATTTTTTTCTGCATTTCATTTTCAATTTATAATTCAATCCTTTTTGTAAGATCTTTAATGTTAGATACAACATACCGTTCAAGTGTCTCCCTTTTGGGGCGATAAATACGGGAAATCTCGCTTGAGACTGTGAAAAATGGTTCTTCAGTTAATACACACAATGTTTGATCAACAAACAGATTTTTTGTATCAATCCGACCAAGTCGAGAAGGCGAAAATTAGTCGATAATTACAGAATCTACTCATGTCAACTGTTACTGCCCTAGTTCTTTACGTCAATTTTATAAAGTTGTGTGTGCAAATTTAAGAGATTTAAACTTTCCCCAATACTAAACGGACTCCAGTGCGATCGGAGTGGAAGATCAGAAGATCACCGCATTATCTATTGAACCGTTCCACTTCTAGTAACCAGATTTTAAGTCACGTGAAGGTGCGTTAGTAGCACGTTTTCGCCATATACACGAACGTTTAGTTGCTAATTAGTAAAGATTTATATATATACTTCAATATGTATGTGAGCTTTTCGTTATCAATTTTACTGCGTATTTATAACAAAACCCGAATGATGTACATTCAATTCGGTTCAGCTACTGACTGAAAAAATTTTCCAGTGACCTTTCGCGTTAATATAATTTTTAAATAGACGTTTATGTTTTCCAAGTTCTCCAGCAACGGCTGTTGCTGTTTTCAGTCATTTGTCGGAAAACAAAATACTGAAATATATTGGTAAAAACGTGTTCATAAAAATTAAAAATTTACTTCCTCGTTGGTTTGCTGGTAAAGCTCACGCAACCTTTAATACAGACATACAAATGCTAATCAGCGAACTGAATACCTCCCAAAACATAGCATTACTCCTAGTATGATTCGAAACGCCAAAAATACAGGATTTCGTTTTCATTCTAAAAATAAAACATCGAAAGGGGTCTACCGAGCACTAAGAGGATGTTTACAATACGTCAAACTGAAGGCACTGCAAAATAAGAATGTAGCATTACTTGAATTATGTTTCGAAGCGAAAGGTGGCCGTTCAAAACGTTAAAATTCAAATGAAATTTTTATGTCCTACGTATTATGTGTGTTTGCGTTATAGACCAAAAAGGTTTTTTATGTGTAATTTAATATTAAAAACGAAAGTGTTATACCTTTAGGGCTTGTGGACGTAAAATCCATATGTTACGATGTATTTCTGATAACTTAACGTCACACCCTGTATTGATCTAAAAGAATTAATTTTTTAGTTTTGTAAGGGGTTTTGAAGAGACAAAACCTGATATTCTAAGAGCAGAAATTAAGCTAGCACTAAAAGGCTAATAAAGCCGTGGGCATGAATGTCATTTCCATAGAAACAATAACTTGAATTGGAGAAACAGGTGTAAATATTATTTGCTTGAAGTTTTCGCGGTTACTCGAATTATTCTATTAAATTCAGTTTTGGCTTAGACCGCGTTGTCTCTGTCGATAAACTCCCAGCATACTCTGGTTTAATGTGCTTTGCACCTTCTGAACTAGAACAAGAATCCACGCTAAGTCCATGGTTTTTGGTGGCTCGTGTTGTTTGAGTACCTTGAGAACCAGGATACCTAGGCAGATTTGGTCTTGTTGCTCTTTGTGCACCCATATTGACTAATTCTTCGCAAGACATTGCAGCTTGCATCATCAGAGTGAAAGTCGCTAAAAGAACTGAAGGTCTGAGTTGAGCTATTTATAGTCCTTTGTGACAGGCGTTCGAAACGACATGACGCTGACTGGTCTTTCAAATGAAGCGCAGTTTGAACCCGTAGGGCGTGGCCGTATGACGCACAGTGGGTGTGATGCTTTAGATCGTGTATCACGTGTCCACGTTTTCCTAAGCTTAAAACCATCTTCCCTGTTTATATCATTCTAATTTAATTTTGTCTGTAGGCAAGAGATTTTTAAGTATTACTAGCACCTCATCCACTTTCGTGAAGAGTGATACTACATCGACGCTGACTAAGAGACTATCTTTGTTTAACTTTATGTTTTTTAGTTTTTTGACAAAATCTGCTGAATCATTGACAAAACAGTCTATTTTTCCAGTTTGAGGCAGTAGTATACTAGTTAAATGTTTTGCCAAAGCATGTGTAGGAGAATTAATCACGCTGACAATTGGTCTCAAAGGCACAACCTCCTTATGTATCTTAGCTAGACCATAGATGCTAACTGACACCATCATCCAATGCAAAAAGCCGCAGTTCTTAATACTTTTCTGATCAGAGGCGGTCGTATATCAGATGGAACATCTATGCGACTCTTTACAAAAAAGAATGGGTACATAACTACCGCCTTACGGAAAGCACTAAACAAGACCGCATCTCTGGAAGGCTTAGCATTTCTACCTTACTGTGTTCACGACTAATGAAACTTTGGGTAGTAACACGTGGACATCTTTGATACACGATATAAAGCATTACAAGAACTGTGCATCATACGGCCACGCTCCACGGTTTACGCTGCACTTGAACGACCAATCAGCGTTACGTCGCTCCAAGCGGCTGGAACATAGAACTATAAATAGCTCCACACCAACCTTCAGTTCTTAGCGCGACTTTCACTCTGATGATGCAAGCTGCAAGGTCTTGTGAAAAGTTATTCAATATGGGTGTACAAATAGCAACAAAGCCAAATCTGCCTACATAACCTTGTTCTCAAAACGAGCCACGAAAGAGCATGGCCATCGTGTAGATCCTTGCTCCAGTTGACAAGGTGCAAGGCACATTAAGCCAGAGTATGATTCGCGTTTATATACAAAGACTACGAGGTCTAAGCCGAAATTCTATTTTTGCAGGGTGTAAATATACCACATGCAGTACGCAATAAGAGAATAAGATATCGACAACTGGAATATGGCCGGATGACTGGACACAATAAATATTTGCTTTGCTATGCAAAAACGGGTCAATAAAAAGTGGGATAACTATCGGCTCAATGCCATAAGGGCTAGATCCCCATAAAGTAAAATTTTATTAGAACTACTGAATAAACGGCTAAGAACCAAATCAAATCCCTCAGGAACAATCTGGATTTGTAAAGGGCAGGAGAACACGCTACCATATATTAAATATTCGTCAACTTATTGAAAAGGCCCGGGAATTCTACATTTCTATTTATATCTGTTTGTTCACTACTTTGATTCTGCGGACTGGAAGAAATTAATGATAATTTTGCTAGAGATTTGAGTTCCAAAACGTTTGGTCTATTTAATTTCACAGCTGTACGAACGTAGTCAAGCAACTGTCAGAATAGATAACCACTTATACAGAAACTTTAGAACTCAGTCTGGGATGCGACAAAGATGCATATTTTACAATGAGCAAAACGCTGGCAAATTGGAAAGGTGTTATTACAATCGGTGCGAAACAGGTGGCAAATGTAAGTTACGCAGATGATACTACTATTCTAGCTAATAATGCTGAAGATATGGTTGAGCTGTTTAATAAACTTGAACGCGAAAGTAGACAAATTGGCATTAGTATTAACAACCAAAAAACGAAAATGATAATTGACCGCGAAAATAATAATAATACTAAGTAAATAGTATCGCAGTTTGTATACTTGGGGTGACTTGTCAGTCATCACCAATACCGCAGACACTAGTAAGGAAATTGTACGCAGAGCTGAAATGGCTAAACTATCAACAAGAAAATTACAAAAAATATGGAAGGATAGACTTTAAATGGTGTTTAGAGGACTTTATGCCTGCCTCCCACAGTCCACGACGTTTGTATAAGAAAAGTTCTTGTTCCTGAGAAGTTGAACTGCTTGAAAACCTTAAACCGAGCCGAAGCCATCCTTCCTGCTTGAGTTAGTAACCTGCTTTTAGCAGCTCTCCTATCAGAGCCACTCTTCCTTCCAAGCATAAAATCCACGAAAATATCATATTGACTGGCTGGAAACAACCCCTGCTACATAACACCTCGATCTATAAGTCATCGGCGCACAGTAAATCGTGGTAACGGGGCCTCGCTTCACGTCCGGGGTTCAGGAGCACCTGAAATCGTAGTGATTAAGCTTCGAATTTTTTTTCCTAGATACGTGGATGTTCAAACCGGAAAAAAAGTGGCGTCCGAAAAAAACGTGTTTTTTTTCTGATAATTAAATCTTCCCAATGTTACTTCTGAATTTGCGTCGCTCTAAGTCCATGATAGTAAAGCAAGTCTGTTAAAGTCGAGTTCCTGTAGATAGCTTGCCTCTCAAATGCATAATTTGGAGGTCCAGGTGCTAGCTGTAAGATCACCGAAGACACAACCAAGCACACTGAATACAACGCCTGGAAACGTAAGTATAAAACTCGCTGAAATCGAGCTCCAGGTACCAGCCGCCAGACCGTAGCAGAAATTGATGGAAGCAACTATAATTTGCAGCTCCAGATGTCCGCCAAAAATTGCGTCGAAGTAGCCTCTGCGACTCGAGTATGAAGCAAGAGTGGCCCAGAGTTCGAAGAAATTCGCGGAGAGCAGCCCTGTGGAACTTTTCTGCAGCATAAATTTCCGGTGTGCTCGAAAAGCGAGACGCGAGGGCCCGGTTATGAGCTGTTCTAAATAATAACGCCCTTCGAGCTGCAGTTTCATTTTAAAGTCCCGCGGAACAACTCTATCATAGTTCCGTGCCATCGACCGCAGTGCATGTAAAGGCGTTAACTCCAATTTCCTGGCTTTAGGGTGCAAAATTACGCACTGGGAGAGCAATAAAGCTTTGTGGGTTTTAACTTACTTATTTTAAGCTAACCGTGTTGCAGGCAAGCTGAGGACAGCGCCTGGCTTTTTGACGGCCGGTTTCTGGCAGGTGTCCAGAGGGTGGCCTGACTTGCTGGTGTTTGAGCTCCCAGAATAATTCTTTTATTTCATCTTGATTCGTAAATAATTTATTGAAACAATATACATTCTTTATTTCGTATCCTAGATTTACTAATAAATATTGTAAACTGGCTCGTAGTTTATCACTCCGGTGATTTTCAGACTTTTGGTCATGAACTACCAGTGTATATTTTTATGTAAAATTAAGTGAAAGTATGCTAATCAGAGCAGAGCAATCTACAGAATGAAGCCTTACAGGTGAGATAGTTAGATCTGGACAATACATACTAGAAGGCTGTACAGAAATACGTCGACATTTCTGCAAATGGTTGACAATTTTTAATGGTAAGCAATTTATATTATAGACAAATGAATTAAACTTCAATAATAACGATGTTTTTAATAGGCACAATAAGTACCACTGGAATGATGAAAATTCACCTGTATTTCTTCAAACTCGCAATCAAAAAAGATTTAGCAGCAATGTTTAGATTGGTGTTATAAATAACCTCTGCCTGGGGATGGAACAATTCGCCGTCGCCGATTGGCCGTCGCCGATTGGCCGTCGCCGATTGGCCGTAGCCGATTCGCCGTAGGTTAAATTCACCGTCTAACGATTCGCCGTCGGCCCAATTCATCTTCGCCAAACGGTTCTATTTTTGAAATAAGTAAATAATAAATAAATAATCTGTAATTTTACCTCTGGTGAGTTTTCATGCCCACAGTTTATCTCTGTCTTGAGTTTTAATCATTTTAAAACTCTTTCTAATTATTACTAAACCATGCAATTTGTTGTTAGAAGAATTTGTAGAACTTATTGCCTTGGACTTGTAAGTAATGTTATTTTTCTATTTTAAAACAATGTAATTATAGTTGCACCATTGTGGTAG
>CALNHX010008063.1:0-65554 GCA_940337035.1 Agriotes lineatus
ACGTTACCAATTGTTAATTTCTCAAAATAAACTGAAAACTCATTTTGCAGTTTTATTCAAGTCAATGCTGGTCGAAAGCCAGATTACAACTCCAACACTTCCAGGTGCTGCAAAAATAAATAAGTACCAATTATTACTATGTGCACTGCACGTATTACTTTCAAGGTGTTATTATCTTAAATTGCGCTATTAATTATTTTTGCACGATCGGTAATTTCTGACTATTTACCATGGGTGTTTCCATGTTAGTAAGTGGAATTTACCAGTTGCTATAGCTACGACGACAGCAAAATTACTTACCGATCTAAGAACTGAACAGCAAAAATACTTAAGGTCTACACATTACCCTTTTGCTCTAATGTAATAATTTTCTCTATTTATTTAACACGAAACTGGACGAAACAAAAAATCTGCAGTTTTTGGTCAGGTCCGCTGTAAGTATGGCTTGTTTTATAATACTGCCAATGTGACATTTGTCCAAAATTACAGTAAAATAACGCCCAATAACAAGCAAGCCAGCAAGCCTAAAATCTTATTATAAGTTTAGGGACTCCTTCGAAGAGGAGAAACGTTGGATTGCATAGGTCAAGAATGTCTTGATTTGAATAAGATGCTATTTAAGGTATCCCTTACATTAAAGGTTAGGTATATGTAAAATTCTTTCTAAAGTCTACTACCTGCGATCTAAATGAAGTTTTTGAAATTCAATATACGACATATGTTTTAAACACTATGTTTTGTTATTTCTGACGTCACAGAAAAAGGGTAATGTGTAGACTTTACCGACGCCTTTTTACAAAACAGTCAAAATTAGTCTTACATGCACAATTTTATAAAATTTTATTTGACAAATAACAATTGGTTACGTAGTGTTGTGTCATATCACTTCGATGTATTTTGCTAGTTTTAATTTTTCAGTAAATAATTGCTATTTTTTTGTATAATTTTAATTCCGATCGTGCAAAAAAATGTTAGGCACGTCGAATGTTAAGGGTTGCCGTTCTCAGACAGTAATTGGAGTCGTCGCTTCGCTCCTCCTCCAAACAATTGTCTTCAAACGGTAAAAATCCCTTACCGTTCCCCATAATTAATGCTTTCGAAACATAAAAATTGCAATTAAACGATATATAAATACAACGCCTAATAAATGTTTCAATTCTGTAGCGATGAGAATTGTGTTTGCATTTCACACTAATGCAAATTTAAGATTAAAGATGACAAAACCAAACATGGTGAATAACTTCAAAACTGGTTTCTAGTGATCGCACGTCATCGCCGCGCGTACAAGATACAAAATAAAAAACACTTGATGACGATAATTAAAAATCGCTGGACGTATTTATTTACTAGTAAAATGAAATGCAAATTGCAAGATAATTTTTTGGCAATAAACTAAGTTTCAAATATTCTAAGCTAAATCATTATTATTTATGAATCTTGAGAGCCCATGGCAAGAATGCCAATAAAAATGAAGTTCCAGTTTAAGGTAAACGGCCTGCTTCGAATTAAATTTGTTTTTAGCCAGTAAAATTCCGATTGCATCGAGATTTATCTGGGTAAGCGAGCCATGCTTTTAAATGAATTTTAGTATATGGAAAGTAGGAAAGTGGAACAGTACGTGGTGTAACCTTGCACCGAGTCGAAGACTCGGTGAACTTTGACAAACATTTACCAAACACGCTCTCAGCTAGTTCGGACAGTGGGAACTTCAATCTTCTTGGGAGGTTTGTTGAAGCCTGAACTGTTTTGTAGCAAATACGGCCACATAAAATCTTTGAATTAATTAATTAATCTATGGTAAAACATGGCGCATTCACTCGAATACCAGAAGCTGTTTTGCAGAGATTGATATAAGATGGAAATTCACAAAGAGAAATCATATATTATGGAGGTGTGTATAAGGCAGATGCACTTTTACGCCGGTTTGTTGGTTGTTGCCAACCAACCTCGACTTTTTGCAAATCCAATACGTAATTTTCGTTTTGTTCTTCGACATTCCAAGGACATTTCTTGATATTCAGAACTAAGAGATTGCTACTTTTGCAACTGGCCACCTAAATGCAAAAAGCTGCATCACTGTCGCAACATTTTCAGGAATGCTCGCAGCTCAGGTATTGCGGTTGCGCTTTTATTGTTAATTTTAAGTATGCGTATAATTAGATTTTTAAATTTATATCAATCCATTTTTCATTTGCAATGCCAAGTAACGAGTATATTAGATTTTAATCGTCATCGCACAGCGGAAACTGGGCCTGTCGTTAATTATAACTGTATTTTTGTTAGCTGTGTTGCATAAAATAATATTTTTGCTGTTGCTTCACAGTAACATCCTGTGAATATTTTTAATCTGTATTTGCAACCGAGTTTATTCCATGGTATATTCTCTGTCATAATCAACCATCACTTGTCCATCTTTGGACGACCTACTTTTCGCTCTATCTTATATTTTGTCCACTTTGTTTCATCCTCCTTAGCCACGTGGCCAGCCCATCTCCACTATTTCCTGCTACTATTGCTGCTATATCTGGCATGTCTGTCTTCGCTCAGAGGTCGGCAACGCCCTTTCTCAGGGACATGATTAACACAGCAGTTAGGCATAGTCGATGTTGGTCGAGAAGTTCATGATAGCAGCGCCTCTCGAGTCTGATGGCAGAGGATTACCATTAAGTGTAGCAAAGCGAGGCGATTATATGACAAAACGCACCAAGCTTGACGGTCAATTAGTTTTGGGTATATAATTTAAAACCCAGCTGTGGTTTAACACCAAAATGTCGTTCACTGCGCCTTTAACCAAGATTTGCAGATTGAAACATTCAACTGAAAATCAGTATTAACATTGTTTCTAAGCTAATTGATATATCGACATAAGTAGCGTTTCTTTAATTATAAATTATAATTCATATTCTTATATGGGTATTTTGCCACTCTGCAAATTAAAATATTAAATAACGAAAATATTAACAACGAACGTTTCGAGGGACAATCTGCCGTTCGTTGTTAATATTTTCGTTATTTAATATTTTAATTTGCAGAGTGGCGAAATACCCATATAAGAATATGAATTATGAATTCACGCCACAAAGAAGTTTCAGAGATTATCTTATAAATTATAGTTTCCAAATAGGGAAAAAGGTTCCAGTTCCAGTCTATCAGATGACGAAATTATAGTCGTAAAGAATTTGATATAGTAAAACAGGCGAATAACCTTCTAGATGTCAAGAAACTAACCTACATTCACTTCCACAATTTAAAATATTTCCAGCTTGGAGAACAGAACAGATTGGTATAACAGTCTCAATTACAAATGTCTCTAAAAATTGTTTGTAGTAGCGTAGTAGTCTAAAAATCTATTGATTGGAATGACAAGTGAAGTTTTTTAAAAGGAATATGCAATTAGCAGCAAAATACTGAAAATATATAACTATAATCAATATCCAAATATTACTAGAAAATGTTTTCTTTGAATATGTCGTAAATAAAACAAAACCACAGGTACGGCAACAGTACGTGGAGTTTTGCCCCTCACGTGGTACTTGCAATTTAAATAAAACGTTGCGTACGCCTTAATATTTGAATAATTATTTATCCTGTTTGTCCGGTTAGCTAGCGCAGTGAACATGAAACCCTCTTAATACCCCAGTTCGTAGATAGTAAGTGTCAATATTTGCCAAAACTAGAAGCTGGTCCCCCCTGTATCGAGGTGAAACTGGCTTCAACGATGCACAAGAAAAGTCAATTTGTTTACAGAATATATCGACTTCAAAACGCATATAAAAACAAAAAGAAAATCAAAGAAAACTAGGATTAGCTCCTAGAAGAACCTATGTATGAGATAGGCGGATCTACTCGCATGTACATCCAACCACATACATGAAACATTAGTAAAAATGTATCAAAATAATGTTTAAATAGTAATCTTTAAAAACCGCAAATATTAAAATGTTTCAACTCAGCCCTGGTTAAAATCGACCTTGATCGCGCTGCCATACACTAAAATAGACCAATTCGCGTACTTAAACACATTCCTTATGCGCGATTCTCACACCGTAGAAACGATTACGTATCGCTTTTAAACTGAAAACATTTTACCTGCGCATGCGTATCACCCTAGATTATGTCATCCAAATTTGGCTGGCGTGAGGCGCGGAAAATAACAACACTGTAAGTCCCAGACTCTGGCTGAGGCGACGCTTGGTCGTCTTGCGTCACGAAATACTGGAAACGTAGCAAATGCACCTTTGGGTGTCGTAATTCGCGTAACTGCTCTGTACACGATGAAGAAAGCATTTGCTCCAGCAAGTGCCGTCTTGTAAACCCAATAAGAATTGGTATGCAGCAAATCACTTATTGCAAGGCTGTCGAAGTCGCTTATAGTTAATCTACGTATGGCGAAATTCACTTCCCAGTCGTCCCCACACCAGAAGATAGGCACTTATGCACTTGGGCAAGGCCCGCACATGAAACAATCTTTAGTTAAACTCCCCTCATCCCGCGGACATACTCGCGTTTAACGTTGCACACGCGAATTAAGTTTCACAATACATTCACTGAGCAGGGACGGGGTTCTACGGACTTTTGATATTCAAGAATACACTGCGTAAATCAAACTTACAATAATAACACATAGAAAATACACGTTGGCTTATCTTTTAAGTATAAAAATAAGCATAACAAGCGGGTTAAACTAGGTATTTAAATAACTTCTCAGAAATTCTCTATTTTGACATATTTTATGTGTTTGCAAATTTGTTCTTCCTCTTCTTCAATTATGTCTTGGAGTTTCTCCGTTATGATACTACGTTCGTTAGTATTAATTTGTGGCTTTATCCATTTCTTCCTGGGTCTTGTGTTTCTTTTGCCTCTTAGCTTGTATCTGTATCATATTCGTGGGTGTCTTCGGCTATTCTTTCCAGGTGATCTTTCTACATGTTAGGTATTGTTGAACTCCTAGTATTAGAAGTGAAGTAAAACAAATTGTGTAGGCATACAATTGGCGAAGCACAAGTCCATGGCAAACAAATTTAAAAAAGTAGGGTTAGAGTTCCACGACCAAGTTTTTTAAGCACTTGCATCATAGTGCTATGTTCTAGATTTGGTTCATAATAGTAGTGAGGCACTGAAAGAATGTTAATCCAATGGCTCTGTTGTCTTGCCGTTTCTTTCTAAAATAGCGTGATTTTTGGGACTGCACGCTAATTGTATAACTTGCATGTTAAAGTTCATTCACATTTGATTTAACAATGATTTTTCTTTGAAATATGTTGTTGAACTTTGGTTTTCAAGACGTTTTTCTAAACTTACAAGTTCATACTAAATGTCATCCACTCTAGACTACAAAATCTAAACATGCATCCCTTGCGTTTCAGGTCATCAAAATGAAGACACCATGTTTGCTGTTGTTGTCGCTGACACTGTGTTCCGCGCAAGAATCGAGGTTAGATATCAACGAGAACATCAACTCAAACTCGTGGGCTGCCCCAAACTATAACGATGGCACTGCAGCCTTAGCAGAGCAACGAAACTACCAACTGGGAGTTCCGTCCAACGTCAACAGCGACGTTCAGAACGAGCCCTTCACCATTGACTTCCACTACCACGACTATGATCTAATGACAAAGTTTCTACGAGCAATAACGGCCAGGTTCCCGGCCTTAACAGCTCTTTACTCTATTGGAAAATCAGTGCAAGGTTGGTAAAGTTACTATCCGGAACACGAACATTTGTAAAGACTTGTTATTGTTTTTCCAGGCAGGGACCTGTGGGTAATGGTGGTGTCGGCATCTCCATACGAGCACATGATCGGCAAGCCGGACGTGAAGTACGTAGCCAACATGCATGGTAACGAAGCCATAAGCAGGGAGCTCATGCTGCATCTGATACATGTACGTCCACACGAAATTTTTCGACCATGTTTAATGGATCCTCTTTTTAGTATTTGGTTACAAGCTACACTACGGATTCCTATATTCGGTGGCTTCTGGAAAACACCAGAATCCATATTCTTCCATCAATGAACCCTGATGGGTTCGAAGTATCGAAAGAAGGGACATGCGACGGTGCTCAAGGAAGGTGTGCTGCTGCCTTCAAAAACCATAACTTGTTTTTACCCCTGGTTTGATTTAAGATACAATGCCAGAGGGTATGACCTGAACAGGAACTTCCCTGATTACTTCAAGCAGAACATCAAGTCCACGCAACCGGAGACGGAAGCTGTGAAGGAGTGGGTGTCAAAGATCCAGTTCGTGCTATCTGGGAGTCTTCATGGTGGAGCTCTGGTCGCCAGCTATCCATATGATAATACGCCGAATTCGCGTAAGTATAGATAATGTTAATTATATGGAGGGGCATATCTAAATGCAGACGTATTGTTTTTCAACAATTTATTGCTATACAAGGTGCTAGCTAAAAGTTCAGGATTTGACTATTTCCTATTCCATGCATTAGGGGAAGCCCTCCAGTGCGGCTGTTACACACTTTTTGCAGTTCCGTTCAGATAGTCTCAATCGTGTCAGAACTATGGCGCTTTAGCTGAAATTTTATGAAAAACGACGTTTAACAGTCGCAGACGATGTTTAGTTTGTCGATGGTCTTCCAAAATGTTCATCGCCATTATCAGGCTTATGATTTGACTGAAAAATGCTTCCTTAAGTGTTCAATGAGTTTCCGCAGCATTTTTTCCGAGGTTGCAGCACAATTTGATGCGGTTTTAGTGTTTAAATATCTGCCATTTCAGTTGAAGAATAACCCTACTACTAAAGCACGTGTAACCCAATAACGTCGTGACCTCTCAGCTTTCCAGCTGTTTGCACATTTATTCGTAAAGAGCTCCGCTCGCTCTTTCTAGCGGCAGAAGGCCGCACTACACCCAATTTGCGTATGCTATTCAAATTTCTTCAACCTGCAGGTAGGGCCTCGTTAATGCAGCAGAGCTTGGTGATTTTAGTAAACGGTAAAAGATGAAGATTTTGTGAGATAAATAAAATCTGCGTCTAAAATTGTTTACATCATCACTTCAATGCAAATTAATTTATAAAGTAATATTTGGTAACATACCAATTACATTTATAACTGACCTGACTTGATGTTATTATAAGTGTAGATGGAGGAAGTGGAGGGGATATAGGTGTAGACCCTTTGCTAATGTTTTGTAAGAGTAACGTAAAGTGCGTTTTTCTTTTTACTCTATCAATGAAGAAAAGTTAACTTGAATAAGTCGGCCTGTTACAGCTCAAAATGACTTTTATGACCTTAAAGCACTTTGGGGATAGTGTAAGTGTGTCGTTAGAACACGTTAATCTTCAAAAAGGCAAAGCTCACTCTAATTACGCCTCAACTTGCTGTAACAGATGGTTGACCGGCTATTTTATCAGGGAGTGAGGGGCGCGGGGGGAGGGGGTCGTACAGATCAACACGACGTATTTTATTTAGAGCGAGACGCTGTCAATAGGGGTTGATTATAATCAGAATAAGAGTGGACCATAAGCGCCACGAATTTCATTGATAGAATGGGCGAGAAACTTCGGCCTGCCCTCGTAGAAATTCAGAGAACCGTCGCTGCATTACGACGTTCTTGCGAGACGTTCCGGCTGGTTTCGGACTTACCTTTATTGGTCTTTTAGTTTCGCCAAGGCACCTTACAAATTATACATCAAAGAGAGCACAAAGCATGCATATAACACATAATATATGAACCCAAAATAAAAGGAAAAGTAGTTTGAATTGAATTTGGGTTTATTGAAATTTAAATATGCATGTATATGTTCGACATTAATAAACGTAAAAGAGGTTAGTAACTCTAAAATGTACTGTATATCGATAGATAACATACAAAAGTTCCAGTTGGGGTATTGAAACACAGTGATAGGTATCAAGCAAAAAGTACATCTGTTACGTTGAAGGGACTGTAAAAATCTGAATATAGCGCACCTATATTACTATACGCGTCGGCTACACATATGGCAGTTGCAACGCGTCTATTGCGTCACGCGAAAGTCAACACCAGCGCGACGTGACACGCACCAGAAATACGCATTACTATTCTACGTCCTTACACGTTGCTATTCCAAGTTCACATCACCTGAGTTAATGCCTGGCGAAGCAGTAATTTAATACCACTGGAACGTCTCTCGCTGAGCGCTGAAAGCTGACGGATGACAGACAGCATACACTGCTAAGGTTTGCAAGTGCGGTAGGAAATGATTCTCCAAAACGACGGTGGGTGCACATGAAGATCCTTGTTGGGCAAGATTTGAAGAGTACATCGACAACTTAGTTACCTTTGCCTCCTAGATTCGGCACGATAACGCCTTTCTCAGAGGGATCCGCTAAGAGCCTTGCTTGCATTAGAGGCTTCGATACAACGGAAAGGTATATTGGCCACACACACACTTCAAAAACATTGGGAAATCACTCACACCGACCACACGGTCGTAATTTCGAATGCCGACTGCCCACAACGAAACGCACCACCAAAAAGCACAAGAACAACGACTTCGTCTTAACTCTGAAGACGCAGCTCAACCACTTTGTAACACTGCCGCTAGGTTAATGCCTCTAGGCGCGGTCGGAATAAAGAAGGGTATCAGGTGCTTCTGCTTGCTTTGCAGATTCACTCTAACACAATATTAAAACGCTTCTTCGAGCCAAAAAAAAAAAACGGCACGTCGTGATCAACATGTGGCGACGGGTTTGTTGAAGGTGGGGCTTACATCACCAGACTCGGTTTTATGACGTGACGTCAGAGGCCATCTGGGCTGAGTCGCACACGTGCGAGCGATCAAAATTGTACTATACTAGAACGAGCGGGAAGCGTCGGTATTTAGAATTACCAGTATTTGAAATAAAAGATGCGGGAAAGCGCGGATATTTGAAATGCAAGTGCGGGATTGTAAAATGGTCTTAACAGACCACCCGAAACGAGAAACCTGTTGCCATTTTGATTGAATTGAATTCTGTCCGCTTTGTCTCACGTTAAGTGCGGGAGGATGCCTGGAGGCACGCATGCTAGGGCCGCGAATTTAACACTCAAGCGAGCCCGCCGCCTTTCCGGTTCCAGTTACGGTTGATACCGGATATAAAGGTTGATTCCTCTCCGTAATTTAAAACTAATGGGGTGTTCTTTTGTGCCGACGTGTGTTTCGCCAACCCCTATTCGACTATGTGGATATAGACTTCTCTCGAGTTGCTTACCCTTTTTGGTCACCAACTAACCACATGTCGAGTACGACGTGGACGCCTTCCCTGAAGGGTCTGTTCAGCTCTCTTCAAGTGCTAAGCAGAAGTACCCATCAGTTACGAATACACCGAGATTAGAGGCCATGCAACCTCCAAGTTGGATTGTACACACACGATCATTGAAAATGAACAGTGTTACGCAACACATGTTACACATTTGAAACAATGTTTTTAGAAGGTTACTATAATCGCGTTATCCAAAAAGTACTTCATCTAAAACACTCGTTTCATAAAAGTAGCCCGATATTTCTAAAATTTTGCATGGGGCCATAATGTTGGTTGCATAACCTTGTTCATTTTCAATTATTCTTTGTGTACATACAGTGACGTCACTTAGGGAATTGCCAACTTAATTTTTTTCTGCAAAAGTGAAATCGCTGGTTTCATTGCGAGTTAGTATGGGTAACAATAGATCTGTTTAAATTCCCAGGAAGAGTTTAGAATAAACAAATTCAGGCTTCCTGAATATGGGCGGATTCGATTTCGTAGTATGAGAAATTCGCCAGTGACTACCTCTCGGATATTAATTATGTATGTGTATTTAAAACGCCCACAATTCTATGGCTGCTGAACACACCCATTTCTCGACTGCGCCTGGCTAGAGTATATCATTACTGCAGGGCTATTTAGATTTGTAGGATATTATCATATAAACGTTGTTATTCCTAATATCTTGCTGCTGTGGATAAACTGGCTGCCTTCGTGAAGCATTGATCGCGATTTAAAGTAAATTAGGTCATTTAATAACCGTGCGCTGCAATGTGAAGCAGTTGCTTATTTAATGTAAACATTGCTTGTGGTTTAATTTTCGTTTTGTCATATATGTTAAAAAATTATACTAAATTACTTGACAAAAAATCTCCATTTTTACCAGCTAAAAGAAGAGGCAGGTTTTGGAAAGAGATTTGGTATTATGGATCACCTCCAGGTCATGCGAATTCTGATTAAGAAAACAGGAATATAAATCCCAATCTGGATATCTTTCTTAGATTTTAAGAAAGCCTTCGACATTATAAAAATGTGGGTAACAGGTGGTTTGAAAAAATGCGAGAATCTACCATCGATACTCAATCGTGATCGAACAACCCTACGGGTGTAATGTTTAATCAAACAGAGGCGTGAAATCATGTGATACAATGGCTCTGAAATTATTTACATTGATTCTGAAAGACGCTTTCAACAGAATTAACTAGCGTGATGAAAGAATCAGGAGAAAGGCTACTCCACTGAAATTTGCGAACGGTATAGCTGTCTTTGGCATCTATTTAGTCTACAAATGAGTAGGACTACAGTTAAATTTTAATAAAACCAAAACTAGAAGCAATCAATATGCGCAGCGTATGGTACGATTAAGGACGCCACTCCAGTTAAAAACCCAATTTTATAATCGGTGCATCCCTTCATTAACGACATACGGAATTGAGAAGTGGGTTCTCAACAAAGCAATCGGAGATAGCTACACATCAACCAAAAAACAGTAGAATGAAAGATGTTAAGGCTCACGCTGACCGACCACATGATTGAGAATTTGATTATTTCTGTCTCCAACTGAAAGGGGATAGAATTAACAGGGTAGTGATTGCAAACGCCTCTTGAAAAGTTGATTGACAATTTTCTGTAACTGGAAACCACTAAAGCAACTGTGGTCAATTAAGAAATTGCTTACGAAGTAGTTATTGAATCTTTACCAGTCTCTGTTGCACTTTCTCTGAAATTTTCGCAAAATTTCCGTTCCGTTCCGCCACTGCTGCGCTACGCTTACTTATTTCCACGAAACTTAACACGCTGACTCACAACACATGCTAGGACTACCATCTAGTAGTGCATCATGCTACTGCAACCGGTTTAACAGTTTGGGTCCGAAATATTTAGAATAAAAAATTATGTAATATTGTAGCATGTAAGAAAATAAACGATACGCACGACTCACTTCAGAGGGACATAGGCGGGAGTTTTATTGTAAAAGCGTAAGTGTTTACGTAGACAAGTCAAGTCAAGAGCCACCGAGCCGATTACACTAGTGTAAGGTGGTTTCGGAGCTTTCCTTCGAGGCGACGGGAGAATATGACGCTGTGATCAGCTTGGGACTTAGAATCTACCTTAGTTCATATTGCTGGAATGGTTTATCTGTAAAATACGTAAAACTGCACTGCACTGTACAAATGAAAGTGAACCAGTAATTTAAAACCTCTCTTCAGAACACGCATATGTGAGTACATTTGAGCGGGCCGCGTTGAATGTCGGGGTCGTAACAATGAGTTCAATTTCTTAGAAGGATTTTATACCTGGTCGCAGTGATATCACGTGATAAAGAATTCGGAAAATTCCTACACGGTACCACCTAGTACCAAGTACCACCCAGCTACAGTAAAGACAAGTGTGGTTCTTCTCTATAAATAGTAAAAGATATTCAAAATTATCCAGGGGCGCCAAAGTCTTTTACAACCGATAAGTCCATTTGCTTATGAGAACTCTTAAACTCACTAAGGTAGTACCTACGCGTAGGTAGTCACATTCGCTACGACCTGAAACATATTTCAAGAAGGTTCGACACATAAAGTACTTGCATTAGCCATATATAAAACCAAAGTCAATAGGAAGAGGTTACTATTAATAAGTGATTATGATACAAACAATTATTGATTACAAGCACTCACATCAATTACAAATACGACTCTCGCTACAGGGGAAATCCAGAGCCAACTCTATGGTTGCCACTAATAACAGGAGTTCAATTCCTAAATAGATAACAGATCTTTGAGCACATTAAATTGGCGGACAATTACAAGTTTCTGATGATGTCACAAGCAAATACAGTGTAGTATGCCACCATGTACTACGCAAGACAACAAAAACTGGGACAGTAAGTATGGTCTGTTGTGAATGTGACTGCCTTAATATGTACAGTTGCTAGGTATTTCTAACTTAACCGTCAAATTGTTTAGACGTTGCTATGAATATAATACTGTTTTCTGTATCAAAGTCCTAAGTACTATTTAACATCGTATTAGATAAGGTTATGAGAGATGCAAACATTAATAGAACTGGCCTGTTATACCATAAAAAACATCAATGCCTTGCATACGCGGACGACATCGCCTTAGTGACAAGAATAAAAGGGGAACAGAGAAATTGTGCAGAAGCTGGAAAAGGCGGCCCAAAAAGTAGGATTAGAAATAAACGAGGAAAAACAAAGTTCATGAACTGGTCAGACAGACAGTTCGTTGAGGGAAATAAGTTTACTGTGATAACGCAGGAGGAAAAAACATACACCTTCGATGAAGTAGCTACTTTCAAATATTTGGGGTTAACAGTCTCAAATAATCCAGGAACTACAGAAGAGATTCGAGCAAAACTCATGAGTGGAAATAAGTGCATATATGCACTTAATGACATATTTAGAAGTAAGCATATATCAAGAGCGCTAAAAACTCGTGTGTTTAAGTCGGTGGTTCGGCCAATAGTAACGTTCGCGAGTGAGACATGGATATTGAGGCAATCAGAGATACAAACATTAGAAATATGGGAAAGAAAAGTGCTTAGGAAGATATTTGGAGGTAAAGAAATACAGGGAGGATGGGAAAGAAGAACAAACTTGGAAATTAAACAGCTGTATAAAGATGCAAGCATAACAGGAGTACCTAATAAAAGCACAAAGGAGGTGGTTGGAACACGTTTGGAGAATACCAGAAAACAGAACGCAGAAGAAATTACTGAATAGCAATATGGGAGGAAAAAAGAGAAGAGGACGTCCTAGAGACAGATGGAGGAAGTAAGTCGAGGAGGATATTAAGAAACTGAATGTGATCAATTGGAAGGGAAAGACTACAAACAAGAAACTATGGAAAGAAATCGTAATTAAAGCCATGGGCCTACTATGCTCGTAATGCTTTACTATATATATATATGAATATAATAAATGTAATTGTTCAAAACCTCGCTTTAGCTAATCAAATTATGCTAAAATCTCTATCAAGAGTTGTCCCACTTTTTTGTCTTGCATAGTACATAGAAATATAAGATGTTCCATAAATTACTGACAATACTAGCTGCCGATTCCAAGCTTTCAACAAACAGAGCAATATACCGATACGTTTTACCTTGCACAACACAACGTCGTATTTTAATACTTCCAACAGTGGCGTAAGGCGGCGCAAACACAGCAAGGACGCTCGGCAAAACGATAAAGCAAAAACTTCTATCTCACGACGGAAACTCAGCAATGATACTGCAAACTAGGCTGCCAAACTAGCAGCTCGTACTTACGACTCCAAGGTCGGCTCTAAAATGCGAGTGCCTAATTACAAAAGAGAACGACAAAGACGAATGCAACACATACCTTCAGCTTACAGCTCCAAGACTTAAATCGTGAAGCCAGACAAATTGGCAACGAAATGCAATGGGTAAACAAGACCCAGATATCTTAGATAAATCAACTATACAAATGCATGGTACGCGAGTGAGCTAGGACATCAATCTTGCCCTTCTAAGTCACTATAAAGTAGTCTTAAACTAAGCCAAAAGATTAATTCAAAGTAAACGCCTACGATTAAGATAAGCGTCGTCGCCCAAAGAGAACTAGGAATGAAACATAACGCCCCAGGTGTGCAAAAACATTTGCAATTTTGGCGTAGTTAGGCGTAATGACGGATCAATAATACAGCCCGCGCGACTGAAGGCCGTCAGAGCGAGTTCAATCGTGGCCTTCCCATTCTCCGGATTTCGACTCGCCGGATAATTATTTCACCGGGAAGCTATTATTCACAGGATTCCGTTTCGCCGGATTGTACGATGCGTGTCATATAAAGAAATTCGGCAAAGTTCTGTGTCTCGTTCTAGCCTGTTCAGGTTAGTTGCAGTCTTTGATATTTTTTTTACTACCACGGCCGGTGTTGACTCCACGATCAGCACAGTGTCCCCGATATTGATATCCGGCGAAATGCATTCCGGTCAAAAGACTCCCGGCAAATCGAATTGCGGTGAATGGAAAAGGAGCCAGTTCAATGACATCGATAAACTGTAAAACGCCGTGGCGTTAGGACGGGCTTCGCCAAAAGGCATAAAAACGGACGGTACAATATGTGTAACGATTTTTACCCGTAACAACGGCAATGCGACAATGGGTTGCTAACGAGATCCGCCCCAAAACTTACTTCACAAGTAGCAACTACTTCGTAATACACATTACAAAACTAATGGGCGATAATTTGAATTTTTAAATGATTCTAACAAGTTTCTGAAAATATAATTTTAAGGTGCTTCATATATTATACATTTAATAAATCTCCACGTTGCTTATTTTTATATTGCAGATTCTGTCTTGCATTGTTTAGCGATTTGCTCTGTATATTTATTTATTTTTATAAACGGGGTAATTCTCCTTTCACAATATACACACTTTATACACCTTAACAAAACATAGTCTAGGTACCTATATACAGGCTGACTAAATTATCATGTAACAACTTGTACGCAACCCATTATGCAGAAGCATGCATAATGCATGTTTGGGTAACTCGTTCAAAATGTTATGATTATCAAGTTTTTTATGCTGCAAGGAATATGCAGATCATCAGCATTGTGTTCACGTAAGTCCAAAATAATTTATTAGTCTCAGTGATACCTACTATATTGCCTTAAAGGCGTTGCCTAAGTTCAAATATATTATAAAATCTGATACCTATACTGAGTAGCTGTGATGCAGCACTGATTGCAAATCAGTGGAAAGAGATAAGGTATGTTGCCCAAACTAAAGACGAACAAACAATTATTACTATCACTAAGTAATACCAAAACTCTTTCAAGATTGTTTTGGGTCTTTCAATGGAATTATATTAGACAATTTTCTTAATGATGGCAGTAAAAATAATTATATATTAGAATATTAAAGGACGTATACTAACAAAGTTCTTTAGTCTTCCAGAATTTTGCATCCACACCATCCTTAACACCAGACGACGATGTGTTCAAACACCTAGCATTAGTATACTCCACAAACCATGCAAAGATGAGTCGAGGGATCGCCTGCAAGTCATCCACCCCTGGCTTCCAACAGGTATACAGATTCTAGTTTTTATTATTACTATCATTAGTTGTTTCTGATGTTATAATCTAAATTTTGAAGGGCATAACGAATGGGGCAGCCTGGTACCCTCTCACTGGAGGAATGCAAGACTTCAACTATGTCTGGTATGGGTGCATGGAAGTCACGTTGGAAGTATCATGCTGCAAATTTCCATCTGCCAAAGAACTGCCAACGTACTGGGAAGACAATAAAGTGGTAAGCCTCTTTTTTTTTTACTGCGGAATGTATAGACAATTGTACAGACCATATTATTAAGGCGAACAATGAAACAGCTTTGAAGATAGTAGCATTAATGTTTACCTATTTCAGGCTCTCATCAAGTTCCTATCGGAAGCCCACCGAGGTGTTCATGGCTTTATTATAGACGATAATGGCAACCCCATTGAAAAGGCATCCCTCAAAATCAAAACAAGGGATGTTGGATTCCAAACAACCAAGTACGGCGAATTCTGGAGGATTCTGTTGCCGGGCATGTATAAGCTGGAGGTAATAACAATTACATTAATCGGCCAATCATTAATTGTCTTCCATATTCAGGTGTACGCTGATGGCTACGTCCCACGCGATGTAGAATTTATGGTAGTGAATGATCATCCCACGTTACTTAATGTAACACTGCATCCAGCCAAGGTTGGTTTATCTTTAGCACTTTAGAGGGTGTTAGATTTGATTCGGTATTGAAAGTTGGGTTAAAGTTATGCAATTTTTCGTAAATGCCGTCAATTTAAATTTCACAACTTTTTCCCGGTTTATTCAATTGCACAACTTGTTTGTGAAAGTCAAATCATAATAAGCACTCTATAATTTGTATATAGCACACTTTATGCCACATTCTGCTTTTCGAACTTGCAAATGCGTAGTGGTACCAGTCTGGTTTTTCAGTTGGGGGATGTTTACCCAAAACCTGTGACTTCTCCTCCGATAATTTCTTTGCCGCCACAAGCACCTCTGCCCCCTTCTGAGGGTGACATAATTTTTCCGCAAGACTAACTTGTACACAGTTGCTTATATTGTAAGTACTTCAGTGGTGGATTTATGTTATATAACTATGTACTGCAGTGTTGCCAGATACTACCTCATGCGCAAGGGGGATGAAGGTATTCTCACCTACGAAATAACACAAACAATTTGTTTTCTATCAGTTTTGAGAGTCACATTATTTGTTTACATAATTCATGTATAAACATGAGACTTTGAAAGTGTCGATTTAGTTTTTAATATCTGGCAACACTGTTACAAAATGTAACTAATTGATTGGCATTGGTGATTTCACAAAAACCATACATGCCATAATTGTGTTAATGTTTTATGGTTGATATGTGGGTTTATAGAGAAAAGTATGCAATTTCTAAATCTAAATTTAATCAAAGGAATTTCTGCTTTTGTTTTGCTAATGATTTCACCATACACTTTTAAAAATTGTGCAATAAAACGAAATTTATAACGTACTTATTTCATTATTAGAAACTGTGAGTTTCAATTCTTTATTAACAAAATTGCATAATGGGAAGTATACCCGAGGATTATTCAGCTACCATTATTCATCACTTATACACCATGCATAAAATCACATTTAACAAAAATCTATTAATAAGCACCACTAACAAATGCACAATTGCCTCTGTTGTAAATATTATTCACTTTTAATCATAGAAACAAGTAGTCCTTAGTATTTAACAACAAAAGTATAGGTACTCATTTTTGTCCATGTGCAATGTAACTACAGTTCCTTGTTGATGCTGTGTTAGTCAAGAACACACTTTTTTAAGCACTTAACTAATCATACTTTTAAATATTAATATGATATGATACATTGTTACACCACACCATCTTCAAAATTCATTAATATGACTTAGGGCCGGTTGCAGAAAGCAATGTTAAGTCTGGTGTTAGCTAACGTCGCGTCAAAGTGAACAAAATCGCATCAAATTTTGTTTACTAATGTATTAGTTACCATAAACATTTGAGATTTGATTCGTTTTTGTTCACTTTGACGTCGCGTTAGCTAACACCAGACTTAACATTGCTTTCTGCAACCGGCCCTTAGTCTCCCATCTAATTGAACTTTATTCAACCTTTAGCTGATCATGCTACCAGCGAAACTCGAATAATCAGTGAAACGTTAAGTTGTTCACTAACACAGCATCTTGTAAAAGTCCTAGTAGTAGTAAAACGTGCATGTTTGATTTATTGCACCAAAGCATCTTTAAAGTTTTTAACTTGATTCAATCTACTGTGCAATAGAACTGCAGTTTCCAGGTAATGCTGTGTTGATCAAAAATTTACTTTATTTGACACTTATCATTCTGCCCATGAGATCCAGATTATCGGTGAAATAAGCAGTTCTTTACAGCATCTCTCCATTTCCATCAAACATCACCGGATTTGAACTGTTGCAACAAGCCATTTTGCATTTCCTAACTTGATCTAGCCTTCTGTGCAACGGAACTCATTTCAAACTGATATTGTGTTCATCAAGAATGCGTTTTATTCAACATTTAGCTGATCATGTTACCAGTTAAACTTGAATAATCAGTGAAATGTTGAACTTTTCACTAACGCAGCAGATTGTGAAATCCGCAATAGCAACAAAACGTGCATATGTCAAGTGTTGCAGCAAAACCTCTTAAAAGTTTTTAAGTTGATCTTGTTCGTTGTGCAATGGAACTGCAGTTTCCAGGTAATGCTGTGTTGATCAAAAATTTACTTTATCTACTTTGATGTCACAATATGGTTCATTTTCTTATATAAGAAAATGAATTATGAATTCACGCCACAAAGAAGTTTCAGAGATTACAATATGGTTATTGTAACACCGAAAACAGTGCTACAATGGAGTCCATTATAACACTGTTTTGGGTAACTATTTGTTTTATAAGATTGGTGACATTTGCTTTCACATGCTCATAACATGACAAACGTCAGATGTCGAATATATAATCACAATATCTCAACTGTATTTATTAAATTTATTCTAATCAAATGTCACTTAAACTGAAGGTACTTTTTAACAAATCAATTAAATACAATAATTATTGTTCACGGTAACACACTATTTGAACAGCGCAAGAACCAAAACTTGCATTAAATTTAAACTAATTCAAATGTCAAAGCAACGAAATTTTTACTTTTTTCCAATAGATGGCGACTGTGAAATGTCACTTGACAATGTCGCCATCGTTACCCCCAAAACTCCCTAGATTGTAAAGCAACATTTTTAGTATCCAAAATTTAGAATTTCTATAAAATCGGCAACTCAAAGTATATAAAATAGTATATTATACTCGTTTAATAAGAAGCATTGTAGCACTCCTTGCTGCGCTCGTCGTGCCCCAAACCCATGTGTGCTACAATGGGTCCTCTTATGAAACTCGTATAATAATATACTATTATTCGACACTTAACTGATCATTCTGTTCATGAGATCCAGATTATCGGTGAAATAAACAGTTCTTTACAGCCGCTCTACATTTCCATCAAACATCAACGGATTTGAATTGTTGCACTAAACCATTTTGAATTTGCTAACTTGATCTAGCCTTCTGTGCAATGGAACTTGTTTCAAACTGATATTGTGTTGATCAAGAATTCGCTTTATTCAACATTTAGCTGATCATGCTGCTAGTGAAACTTGAACAATCAGTGAAATGTTAAGATCTTCACTAACACAGCATCTTGTAAAATTTGAAATAGTAGTAGAACGCGCATGTTTGAATTATTGCATCAAAGCATCTTTAAAGTTTTTAATTTGCTGCGTTGATCAAAAATTTATTTTACTCAACACTTAACTGATCACTTTGTTCATGAGATTCAAATTGTCGGCAAAATAAGAAGTTCTTATGGAAGCCATAGTTCCATTGCTATCAAACATGAAGGAATTTGAATTGTTGCACCAAACCATTTTGAATTTCCTAACTTGATCTAGCCTTCTGTGCAATGGAACTTATTTCAAACTGATATTGTGTTGATCAAGAATTCACTTTATGCAACATTTAGCTGATTATGCTACCAGTGAAACTCAAATAATGAGTGAAATGTTAAGTTCTTCACTAACACAATATCTTGTAAAAATCCAAATAGCAATAAAACGTGCATGTTTGAATTATTGCAGCAAAGCATCTTTAAAGTTTTTAATGCACTGTGTTGATCAAAAATTTACTTAATTTGACATTTAACTCATCATTCTGTCCGCGAGATTTAAATTATCGGTGAAATAAAAAGTTCTTTACAGCATCTCATGGAAGCCATAGTTCCACCAAACCATTTTGAATTTACTAACTTGATCTAGTCTTCTGTGCAATGGAACTGATATTGTGTTGATCAAGAATTCACTTTATTCAACATTTAGCTGATCCTGCTGCTGGTGAAACTTGAATAATCAGTGAAATGTTAAGATCTTCACTAACACAGTATCTTGTAAAAATTCAAATAGCAGTAAAACATGCGTGTTTGAATTATTGCATCAAAGCATCTTTAAAGTTTTTAATTTGCTGTGTTGATCAAAAATATACTTTATTCGACACTCATCATTCTGTCCGTGAGATTGAAATTGTCGGCAAAATAAAAAGTTCTTTACAGCATCTCATGGAAGCCATAGTTCCATTTCCATCAAACACCAACGGATTTGAACTGTTGCACCAAACCATTTCGAATTTCCTTCTGTGCAATGGAACTCATTTCAAACTGATATTGTGTTGACCAAGAATTCGCTTTGTTCAACATTTAGCTGATCATGCTACCAATTAAACTTGAATAATCAGTGAAATGTCAAACTCTTCACTAGCGCAGTAGATGTTGAAAACCGCAATAGCACCTCAACGTGCATATTGGAAGTGTCGCACCAAAGCCTCTTTAAAGTCCTTAAGTTGATCTTGTTCGTTGTACAATGGAACTGCAGTTTCCAGGTGATGCTGTGTTGATCAAACATGTACTTTATTCGACATTTAACTCACCATTCTGTCTGTGAGATGCAAATAATCAGTGAAATATAAAGTTCTTCGCAGCATCTCGTGAAAGCGATATTTCCATTGCCATCAAACATCAACGGATATGAATTGTTGTACCAAACCATTTTAAATTTCCTAACTTGATCTAGTTTTCTGTGCAATGGAACGTGTTTCAAACTGATATTGTGTTGATCAAGAATTCACTTTGTTCAATATTTAGCTGATCATGATACCAGTTATATTTGAATAATCAGTGAAATGTTAAGTTCCTCACTAACACATCATCTTGTAAAAATCCTAATAGCAGTAAAACTTGCATGTTTGAATTATTGCATCAAAGCATCATTAAAGTTTTTAAGTTGATCTAGACTACTGTGCCATAGAAATGCAGTTTCCAGGTGATGCTGTGTTGATCATAAATTTACTTTATTCGACACTTCACTGATCTTTCTGTCTGTGAGATTCAAATTATCAGTGCCATAAAAAGTTCTTTACAGCATCTCATGGAAGCCATATTTCCATTTCCATCAAACATCAACGGATTTGAATTGTTGCACCAAACCATTTTGAATTTCCTAACTTGATCTAGCTTTCTGTGCAATGGAATTTGTTTCAAACTGATATTGTGTTGATCAAGAATTCACTTTGTTCAATATTTAGCTGATCATGATACCAGTTATATTTGAATAATCAGTGCAATGTTAAGTTCCTCACTAACACATCATCTTGTAAAAATCCTAATAGCAGTAAAACTTGCATGTTTGAATTATTGCATCAAAGCATCGTTAAAGTTTTTAATTTGATCTAGACTACTGTGCCATAGAAATGCAGTTTCCAGGTGATGCTGTGTTGATCATAAATTTACTTTATTCGACATTTAACTCACCAATCTGTCCGTGAGATTCAAATTATCGGTGAAATAAAAAGTTCTTTGCAGCATCTCATGGAAGCCATAGCCATTTCCATCAAATATCAACATATTTAAAGTGTTGCATCAAACCATTTTGAATTTCCTAACTTGATCTAGCCTTCATTTCAAACTGATATTGTGTTGATCAAGAATTCGGTTTATTCAACATTTAGCTGATCATGCTGCTAGTGAAACTTGAACAATCAGTGAAATGTTAAGATCTTCACTAACACAGCATCTTGTAAAAATTAAAATAGTAGTAGAATGTGCATGTTTGAATTATTGCATCAAAGCATTTTTAAAGTTTTTAATTCGCTGCGTTGGTCAAAAATTTACTTATTCGACACTTAACTGATCATTCTGTCCGTGAGATTCAAATTGTCGGCAAAATAAAAAGTTCTTTACAGCATCTCATGGAAGCCATAGTTCCATTGCTATCAAACATCAACGGATTTGAATTGTTGCACCACACCATTGTGAATGTCCTAACTTCATCTAGCCTTCTGTGCAATGGAACTTATTTCAAACTGATATTGTGTTGATCAAGAATTCACTTTATGCAACATTTAGCTGATCATGTTACCAGTAAAACTCAAATAATGAGTGAAATGTTAAGTTCTTCACTAACACAGTATCTTGTAAAAATCCAAATAGCAGTAAAACGTGCATCTTTGAATTATTGCACCAAAGCATCTTTAAAGTTTTTAATGTGCCGTGTTGATCAAAAATTTACTTAATTTGACATTTAACTGATCATTCTGTCCACGAGATTTAAATTATCGGTGAAATAAAAAGTTCTTTACAGCATCTCATGGAAGCCATAGTTCCATCAAACCATTTTGAATTTACTAACTAAGTTCTTCACTAACACAGCATCATGTATAAAAAACCTAATAGCAGTAAAATGTGCATGTTTGAATTATTGCATCAAAACATCTTTAGTTTTAAATTTGATCCAGTCTACTGTGCAAAAGAACTGCAGTTTCCAGGTGATGCTGTGTTTATCAAAAATTTACTTTATTCAACATTGAACTGATCATTCTGTTCGTGAGATTCAAATTATCGGTGAAATGAAAAGTTCTTTGGAGCATCTCATGAAAGCCATAGTTTCATTTCCATCAAACATCAACGAATTTGAATTGTTGCACCAAACCATTTTGAATTTCCTAACTTGATCTAGCCTTCTGTGCAATGGAACTAATTTCAAACTGATATTGTGATGATCAAGAATTTGCTTTATTCAACATTTAGCTAATCATGCTACTAGGGCAAATTGATTAATCAGTGAAGTGTTAAGTTCTTGACTAACACAGCATCTTGTGAAAACCGCAATATCAGTAAAAGACGCATGTTTGAATTTTTACTCCAAAAGTATTTTTATTTCCATTAAACATCAATGGATTTGAGTTGTTACACCAAACCATTTGAATTTTTTTAACTTGATCTAGCCTTCTATGCAATGATGTTGTGTTGATCAAGAATTCACTTTATTCAACACTTAATGATCATGCTATCAGTGAAACTTCGATGATCAGTGGAACCATCTCAGCATCTCGTGAAAACACTAGCAGTAATGCATGCAGATTCAAACCGTAGCACCCAAGCATTGTTAAATTCCTAAATTTGATGTAGCCCACTGTGTAACAAAACAGTAGTTTCCAAATGGTGCTGCGCTGATGAAGAATTTACTTTATTCAACGTTCAACTGATCATTCTGTCCGTGAAAGTCAAATAATTCATGAAATATAAAGTTCTCCACAGCATCTTATGGGAACCATAGCTTCATTAATTGATTTATTATTGATATACATTATACATTGTTGCACGGAAAAAACATTTTGAGATTTCTGAATTTAATCTACAGTTTCAAAGTGATGTGTTAATCAAGAATTCACTTTATTCAACATTTAATTGATCATGCTGTTTATGAGATTCAACTGATCCGTGGATATCTAGTTCCCCACTAACAAAGCCTCTCTTGAAATCCATACTTGCAGTAAAAATGCACTAATTTTAATTGTTGCACCTCACTATATTTGAATGTCTTTAACTTGAATTTAGTCCTTTGCACAATAAAACTAGAGGGATAATGGGTAAGTAAAAAATTTACTTTATCCAAAATTTAACTACTCATGCTCTCAGCAAGTCTCAAATGGAATTTCAAGTTCTTGGTCACAACATTTGGTGGAATCTGCTGTTCAATTAAGCACTAAATAATTTTTATCTTCATCCGTGTTGTTATAGACTATTAACCAAATGAATTTTAGTATCTAAAGAGCTGCAGTACCACACTCTTTATATAAAAAAAATACGTTGAACCAGAGCTTATTGATGAAGATAAAATATTGAACAATACACGTTTGTTTATGGCACTTAACGAGACTCGTTTGATTGCCGCAAAACTCGGCTGCCTTTCGTTAAGATGCTTATAATCAAATTTGTATCGTTAATATCTATAAATGTTGCATCAAACCATTTTTGTCTTAATTAGGTCAGTTGTCTTTGCAATGGAACTTGCATTTTCCAATTGATGCTGTGTTGATCAACAAAACACATTACTCAAAGGATCACTTAAACGTTAAAAGTTCTTCGTCAATACAGCATCTGTAGCTATAATTTCAGTAACTTGAATCGATGCACCAAACTATCTTTAAATTTCTACACCTCTAGATACTGAAGCTAACTACTAACTAATTTAACGGTGTACTGATGTGAAATTATGTAAACATTTGAATTTCTAGCGTAGAGATGCTGCTTATTACCACCCGCAACAACCATCATACCATCACGCGCCAGGCGTTGTAGCCCAAGCCAGCCAGGAGAGCGGAGTAATTTCTTCCCTTCCCAATGGCTATAATAACTTTGTTAGTTTGACTTTTTGATATTCCACACTCCACTACCTTTATACATCTCGGCCTTTCGTCAGTTAAACGTTGCAGCCCAACTGAACACTTACCTACCTACTGTAAAAATACACCTCAACACCAATTTACCACTTTATTAATTGGGACACAAAGTACTGAATAATCCTTTAAATATTTGCGTTATATGTTGCACATTTCTGAATATTACCTGATTAAACCAAAGCTCGCTTTGATTTTACATGAATATTCACTTTTAGCGCAAAGATGGTGTATACTACCGTCCACAACAGCAACAGCAACACCTGTACCACCATGGGCCGTCTGTCGTAAATCAAAACCAAAATGGAATTTTCTCATCTATTTCCAATGGCTTCAACAATTTCGTTAGTTCAATTTTCGGGTAACCTGCAGTTACTTGCCAATTCCAAAATTGCATTATAGAAATGATGTTCATGACTATGCATGTGTACGTATTGTTATTTTATACTGATGTTTACAAAATTCCCAGGCGACGGTTATTGTGTGTCACTGGTTTCTGTAGGCTAAGAGGACTGAATGATCTCCACTATACACAAATCCAAGTTCTGTATTTATTAGAAAAATGTATGGAATAAAAAGTGCTAGATTTAGTAAGTTAAGTGCTAGTTTTAGAAATAAAATGTTATACTTGTTAATTCTCATGTTTTATTTTACTAATTGAAGATTTTTCCAAGCGAAGTGGAACTGAAAAAACTGCCTTGTTTGCCATGGGGAGTTTCCAATAATTGGACATGAGGGAACTGTTACAATGACAAATATAAAATTTGAGTAAAATCACGGTCCAGCTGTTTGGAATTGTTCAAAATTTATCATATATAAAGTACGATCTTAAAAATTATTTTTTTACAAACTGCAAGTAGAAAATATATAATATATAATAATAATTATGGCTACGAGTCTTCAGATGGCGTTAAATCTTTTACATATTGGAAAGCAGCAACTAAAGCTGTCAACTGAATGTTCTCGTTTGCACCGGTAGACAAACGATGTTCCATTTCAGCCATTTTATCTAATAGCTGGATAAGAATGTTGTATGGAAATTCAACTACAAAGATTTAGTATTAATTGACTTTCTAAATTATATTTCAATAAAAAATAACAACACTACAACTCGAATACTCACTACGATGGACATAGCGATGAACTTCGGTGAGAATATCCGGCAGTGCCAATCCTTTCACAGTTTTCAGTTGTTTTATATCTGCAAAATTAAGGTCATTCATAAATGCAGGCGAAACAGAAACAAAATATTCAAACGTACTATGATAAGTGGTTTTAAAATCCTCATTTAGCAACCATTTAACGATGTTTTCAATGTCGTTTTTCAACGGGTGGCCAACACACGTGTAAACGTTGTCCTCATTGACTTTTTTGAAGGCCAACCAGGTGCTTTGCAGCACATTTAGCACTTTCCTCATATCTCCATTTGCAAGAGTCAGCAGTGCCTGTTTGCCATCTTCAGTCACATCTAACCTGAAGACGAAAAATTAGGCTATTTTCTAATGTTACTGGAAAAACTTACTTTTCAGCTTCTATAACGTGGTTTAATCTTGGCAGAATCAGCTCAGGAGATAACGGGGCAAACCTGAACCTTGTACAGCGAGACTGAAGGGCAGGAATGATCTTGCTTAGGTAGTTGCAAATTATGCAGAAACGTATATTTTCCGTGTACTTTTCGATTACTAAAATAAGAAGAATCATGGTTTTACTACGGTTTACGTGAAGCAAGAATTTTGTTAGTTAAATTTATAGTTGCATGTTTAAGTGAATTGTGCTATTTAAACAAACTTGTTCTTTCCCTCCTTTAACTTGCACAATTTGAAGTTTTTATAAAAATTTATTACTATCTTCCTGTAGACACGACAGGTGGTGCCTAACAATTACCCGAATTTGTCTACATATCTTTTAGATACATTTTGCTATTGACAGGAAATAAAAAAATTTACATGAATGAATAAACAATAGTACGTTAAAATCTTTATTTTTACTAGTTATACTACATTGTGATTTTAAAACTGTGCGCCTCAAAGCAATAGTGATACATATTTTCAAGACTAAAACATAACTTAGATGCGCAGGGAAGGGTTAAGAGTTCGATTAAGTTCTTGCACGTAAATTTTCAGTCACTCGTCGCTCCACAGAGATAGAAGCAGGGTAGCAATTTCGCGTTATTTAGCAGTTTCAAGAAGATATTGGCCATTATAGGAATTTTTCAACTGTCGAATCTGACATTTCCAGGCGATAGCCTACAAGTTTAGAGTTTCATTATCAACTTCGGTCAGATATTTGCTTGACGCACAGCAACGTTCTGGGTTGCCGTAGCCCCTACATCCTGACGGAACACTCTTTTCGAATTTTTTTTTGTGATTTCATAGTCGGGGTCCCTCTTTCAGATGATCACTATGGGAAGACTACCGGAGGTGCGAAGGAGGGGGAGGGGGGGGGGGAATTAGCGTTCAAAGATATGGGGAAACGGGTTTTTCGCGAATAACTTGCTGAGTTTCATCCCGATCGGAACAGTTTATCGGAGATGAAATGAAGGGCTCGCAAATACAAACAAAATGAACTTTGATTGGTCGAAATCGGTCCAGCGGTTCGCGAGATATTGCGTTTTGAATCACAATCAAAATAGTTTGTTTAAATTTCAAGTCGCTAGGTCAATTAGGAGGGGAGGGGAAGGGAAAACAATAAAAAAACTTTGATGGGGGCGAACTTTTTTATTTATTGGCCGATCCGGGTCATCCAAACTGGAAACTCTTCGTTAATTTTTTCGCTACATGAGTTAGGGATGACCAAGATTTTTGCGAAAATGGGGAAATGGCGGGCAATTTTCCGATTTCGAAAATTTTATTTCTTCATTTTCGCGGTGAAGGAGTGGAGTGGGAGACAATTTGTTGTTGTCACCAGTGTATTTTTTCCCTTGAAAATGACCCCCCTTAGAACCCGCTAGGACAATTGTACAGGGAGGGAGCGAGGTGAACGCGTTTGGCCCTGTAGAAGGGCAAGGGATAGGGCTAGCGACTTCGGGCAGGGCTCATTCTCAAGGGTAATCAATTTCCTTTCATGGTTTTTTTTTATCGCGAAGCGCTATCTTGATTAGGGGCTGCACGCGCGCGTGATATGTTTATCACGGCGGGCGCGCCCGTTGAGCAGCCGTGCAGCGAGATGCCGGGGGGCGGAGCGCCGCGCGCCCTCTCCTCTCTCTACTCTCTTACAAATATATATTCACGCTCTTCTCGTCTGTGTGTACCGATGAGCGGGAACTCCTGATAAACATATCACGCGCGCGTGCAGCCCCTAATCAAGATAGCGCTTCGCGGTAAAAAAACCATGAAAGGGAATTGATTACCCTTGAGAATGATCCCTGCCCGAAATCGCTAGCCCTATCCTTGCCCTTCTACAGGGAAAAACGCGTTCACCTCTCTCCCTCCCTTAATAATTGTCCTACCGGGTTCTTAGGGGACTCATTTTTAAGGGAAAAAAAATTGCAATCTGGTGACAAAACAAAATTGTCTCCCACTCTCCTTCACCGCGAAAATGAAGAAATAAAATTTTCGACATCGGAAAATTGCCCGCTATTTCCCCATTTTCGCGAAAATCTTAGTCACCTCCGACTCATCTTGTAGCGAAAAAATTAACGAAGATTTTCCAGTTTGGATGACCCGGATCGGCCAATAAATAAAAAAGTTCGCCCCGATCAAAGTTTTTTTTATTGTTTTCCCTCCCCCCCCCCCCCCCCCCCCTAATTGACCTAGCGACTTGAAATTTGGACAAACTATTTTGAGTGTGATTACATAACAGGGAAAAAATAAAGTCGCTAGGTCAATATCTTCCCCGCGAAAAAAGCGAACACGGCCCGCGGAGGGTTCCCACCGCGGCGAAATTCCGGCCGCAGGTTTTCGACCTTCAAAACGCAATATCTCGCGAACCGCTGGACCGATTCCGACCAACTAAAGTTCATTTTGTTTGTATTTGCGAGCCCTTTATTTCATCTCCAATAAACTGTTCTGATCGGATGAAACTCAGCGAGTTATTCGCGAAAAACCCGTTTCCCATATCTTTGATCATAGTGATCATCTGAAAGAAATCTATAAAATCACAAAAAAATCGAAAAAAGAGAGTTCGTTCCAAACCCAGATCTACTCCACTATTTCAGGTTTTCCCATAGACCAATACTTAAATTGCTAGTTCCCGCTGGCCATTTTTCGAGCTGCTAGTTTTGTACATGCCATCCAAATTGCCGCTTTCCAACGCTCGGTTATGTTAATAAAGAAATGCATGTTGTGAATTGTCATTTTGAATACGTTGTATTTGCCTTACGGCCACGCACCCGCTGAGAGTGCCTGAAGAACTTTTGTGAAATGTTGGTCGCCTATTATAACGCAATCGATACTTGTTTCACGTGATTTGTACCACAAAGCAACATACGCCTCAGGTACACAATAGGACCTGCTTTCCCGAATCTTCTTGCCATCGACCTTTAACATATTGTAGGGAAAATCTCTTCAACTTGGCATACAGCAACGCTCTGGTTGCTCTAGCCTCTGCAACCCCGAGGGAATGTCCCTGCACATTCGCCAGTAAACTGACGCTTGACGTGCTACTTCTTGCTGGCCATTCTCCAAGCCCGCCATTCTGGTTCGATTGGAGAGCTTTTGCATCAGCCCTGAGTAATATCAGCTAGATTTTATACACCTATCCAGATTGTTGCATTCCAAAGCTTAGTTCAATATGTTATGTTAATGAAGAAATGATGTTGTGAATTTGCCGTACGCGGACCAAAGTTATGGGACACAGCCGCTGGTAATGCATGAAAAACTTTTGCGAACTGCTGCTCGCCTACCCCAACCCCTGGTCCACTCTGTGGGTGTAGATTTCCTCGAATTCAGTTCACCACTCAGAGGCCGCGTTTTCTTCTCGCCAACTGACCACCTGCTGAATATGACGTGGATGCCTTCCCGAGGGGTCTGATCATCTCTCTCCAAGTGCTAAGCATAAGAACCCACCATCTACCAGTAACAAATACCTCTGCCGAGTTTGAGATTGGGAAGTGAACTATTTGACGTCGCGCCATTACAAGCACACAGAAAAACTTTGAAATCAAACGTGTTAAGAACCCATCAGGTTTTGCATGCAAACGTTTTAGTTCAACTACATTAACGACGCCCCTTCAGGGCTCCTGTTTATTGAGTAAATTTAAACCGGCACTTGCTGGTGAAAATAATAATTCCTGAGTGAGACTGTACTTACAGTGACGACACTTAGGGAATTGCTAACTTGAATCTTGTCTGTATATGTGGAATCGCTAATGTCACTATGAGCTAGTACGAGTAACAGTTAGATCTGTTTAAAGAATTTCCCCGTGTGTCCTTATTGTATTCTTCTTGGTACTGTAAAGCAATTCACGCAAACATGTTCCTGATTGGAGAACAACTGCAAAGCACACCTCTTGGATAATCTTTGAGGAATTAAACTCTGTGGCCACTTCCGACATTAATTATGAACTATTTAAAACACTCACGATTCTATCGCTGTTGAACCACCCATTTCTGGACTGCATCTGGCTGGAGCAACCATTACGGCAGAGCTAATTAACTTTGTAGGTGATTATCATATAAACGTCGTTATTTCTAATATCACTGGACCACTGTGAACAAACCAGCTTCCCTCCTGAAGACTTGATCTCGATTTAAATAAATTAGGTCATGTAATAACCAGGAACTTGTAATTATCAGGAAATCTAAAGCAACAGTTTTTGATGTAGTCTGTAAAGATAGTGTGATACAACTACATCTTTTACCTCTTTAGATCTACACTTAACACGTTTCCAGAGGCTTACTGAACATTGTTCTCTACTGAACAGTAGTGAACCATACTCATACAGTTGTGCAAAAGCAAGTTTTATTTAAAACATAACAATAATATGAGAAATAACACAGACATTTGTATTCCTCAATGAACAAGTTCAGAAAACAATTCTGATCGAGGACGAAAGTGCACTTAACTTTAATCAGTTTTGATCTGAAGAGCAACTTCGAACAGTATTTCTCAATAGAAGTAAATGAATCTCGAATTTTCCAAAATAAAAAATCTGGTGTGATACACTCACACAACTTCCTTTTACAGTGATCTTATAATTAGTTAAATATTTAATTTTAATTTTAAGCATTTGTCAAAAATTTTCAAAAATTACGAATTCTACAAAAACGGTACAAAATAGAGCGTTAGTTGAAGAGACAAATTTTCTCTAAAATCTTAAGCAGAATTCAAAAATGTAATAAATATACCGGGTGTTCTATTTAAAATAGGAGTTAATAAAAAAAAATAGAAAAAAAAAAAAAGAAACCACTTTAGAAGTATTCAACTGGAAAATCACCTATCTCACGTTAATGCACATTAAAAATGTAATAAAAATGTAAAGTTTGAAAAAAATCGTTAGAGCCGTTTCTGAAAAAATCGAAAAAACTAAAAAATCACAGAGTAAACACCTACTTCCGGTTATGCGATTTTTTAAAAGCTTGCTGTCTCATCTACATAGTACACAAAACTTATATATGAAGTTTCAACGCCATACCTCTTTCGTTTTTGAGATATTCTGTCACAGACAGACACACAGACAGACAGACAGACAGACACACAGACCAATGAAAAAAAATATGTTTTTTGGGATCAGGGGACTCTAAAACGTGAAGATCTGTTGAAACTCAATTTCGAATTTTTGGGGTGAATCCAATACTTCCTTTACGGTAAAAGGAAGTAAAAGTACGTAATTTAATACAAATTACAAACTATGGAAAAAAACATAAATACCTTGTAATAAACGTAATGTTAATTAGATTACAGTGGTCTGATAAAAGCTCACAAAGAAGAACACCACAGCACCAAATATTTATTCTTTAATAATCACAGCAATAAGAGAAAAGTTCTTCGTAAATTACACATACAAAAGAGCAAAAGGAACAATTTTTAACATTTCCTTAAATTACTGTATTGAACAAACAGAAGTTGACTGGTCGTGCGCTGGCGCATGCTTAGTTCGAGGCCTTTTGTCAACTGGAGATGGTGGAATCAGCTCAGCCTTTACGACTGGCTGCTGGTGCTCCTTCTCCACTTTGGTCAAATGGATGCCCAGGTATTTGGCAACAAGCTCCATGATACTGCATTCAGCTGAAAACCCAAAACTGTACTTAAGCCAGGGCAAAAGACATGCCCTTACACTTTCCCCAGTCCGAGCCGACACCAAGCAGCTTTGCAAGTTGTACTTTTTAATCAAATGCTGAGTTTTATCCAACCTGATTGCACGCTGGTGTTCTAGGTCACCTAAAAACATGATTATTGGGTTTAAAGTGAACACTTTGATAGGAGACACACATTTGTTTCCTAGGACGGCAGTGAGGGTTGGCTTTATGATCAGTTTGGACACTGACTCAATCCACACTGGCAATGAGTCGAAGCTGGATGCATTGGTGATGTCATACACCAAGATGATAATCTGAATCAATAGTAAAAATCAAACCTGTATTATATCCCAGTGCCATTTAAGTATTAAGAATGCACAAGTTACTACCATCTACAAGATGATCATTTTAAAGGGATACTTAAATGCACGAGAGAGTAGTAAAACTAAAAATAATACCGTAGGACCATATGGTGATGAAAGGATCAATGATAATGGCATAAGATTAATAGAAGTCGCTAACCAGCACTTTCAAAATTACAAATGGTTTTCTCTGAATGTCATTTTTGACAGTGGTCTATTATGAGATGTTGTATCGAACATTTTCCAATGTCTCGGGTGTTTACCACATGACGTTTCGGGAGTTCTTTGGTCTACTCCCGTCCTCAAGTGAATGAACAGGTTAGTCATGAGGATTGATTTTTGTACGTCTTTTTCACATAAACTCGTTGCCTACCCCGGGGTTTAAACCTTTAAACCTGGGACCACTGCGATTACGAGTCTGTCACTCTTACCACTAGGTCACCAGCGCGGTTATATATTTAGTTATAAACTTATATATTGTAATGATATGAATACAGGGGTATAAAAATCAATTTTAAAATAGGATTAAGGGATTACAGTAGTTGGATATTATAGGGATCAATTTAAATACGAATTGGGTATTTGAATAATTGGTATGTACTTAGAAAAGAAAATAGAATTTATAATTGAATAATATGAGGCTAACTGAAAAACAGAAGGATTCGAATTTAATGTAATATCTAAATATGAAATTGGAAAATAATGACAAATACTTAATCGAGATAGATTATTGCAAGTAGTGGGTAGGAATCAAAATAAAGCTTATATAGTATGTTGGAAGGAGAAAATATGATATCGTTAAGGACTTTGTTTTGATTATTAAGATAACAAACTTAAAAATTAAATTTTAAAATAAGATGACTATACCAAAATGAAGGAAGACAAAGAAAATGGTGAGAAGATTTAACTAAAGCAGTGCTAATCTATAGAAGAAATTAAATAGAAAGAAATATTGAATTAAGTTTATTGAGGAATTACATTTGACATTGCAAATCAATTGAGTTAGATTTTAGCGAGCTGTTGGCACGAAAAGAGAGTTTCGAGGAGATCGTTGGCAGAGGGAACATGTTTGAAGGATTTGGCAATTGAGGTCTGGTGTCTTATCCTTGTGCGGGGTCCTTGGTGCTGGTGGGTGGAATACTTTGGGAGAGTGGTTTTGTATACAGTGTTGGAGATAAGTAACAACGACTAGGGTCTGTTTGGAACCATGCTGTGAGGAAGCTTCTGTTCCTGATACTAGGCAGTTTTGACATTTTGGTTATCAGTGGAGGCCTTCACCATGTTTATTGGGTGTAGCAGTTGTGATCGGTAGCAGAGTGGGACGATTTGGTTACTGCCGAGGACACTGATAAGTTCAAATAAAAGGTAAATGAGTATAGGTATTTAAAATAAGCACTGAAAGAAAATCAAGATTAAAAGTGAATTAATTATTAAAGAATTACTTACTGTTTGATATTGTTATATAACAAATGTAACAAAATTGTTTGACGTACCATTTGACAGAAGTTATTTTGAATTGTCAAAATTAAAATTGGAACATCAAATTTCAGAATAAGCAATTTAGATATTGCACATAGGCTACGCGCATATAGCGGTAACATATATATAAGTTCATAATTAAAATATATGGCCGTGCTGGTGGCCTAGTGGTAAGAGTGACCGACTCGTAATCACAGCGATCAGTGGTCCCAGGTTCAAACCCCGGGGTAGGCACCGAGTGTACGTGAAAAAAACATACAAAAAGCAGGACTCAGGACTAACCAGGAGTTCATTCATCTTAGGACGAGAGTAGACCAAAAACAAAAGTGTAGTATGCAATACAAAAACTGGGACAACTCTTAACAGATATTTTAGCATTATTTGATTAGCTTAAATTATGCTTTAAACAATTAAAATTACTGCAACAATTTTGTTTCATAGCAAAGTCTAAGCAAGTTGACAATTAAGTTAAAAGCCTAACAACTATATATATTAAAGCACTCACATTCACAACAGAACTTATTAACTGTCCCAGTTTTTTGTCTTACATAGTACATACCCTCAGACGCCAGTCAATATACAAAAAAGGGCTTTGTCCAGGGGCGGACTGGGACTAATAGGCCCGGAATGCTGGGTGCCTGGGGGGGGGGGCACGAGGTTGTGCGGTATAGCTCGGGCCTGGGGCAAAGCCCCAGCCGCCGGAGGCAATATCGCTGACGCCGAATTTTTTTTTCTCTGGTGCGATACATTTTTTGGCCTAAAACGCTATTTTAGGACGCGATTAACGGACGCCAACTAGTAACAACTACCTACTAGTAACACTACCCGAGCATGAAATTCAAATACTAATCGAGTGGGGTTTGTATTTTTTTAGTTATACACAAAGAAGTATTTACATCAATAAGATATTTCCGGTGCTGTGGGAATTTGGGGCCCTTAAAGAGCTATTTTTAATTAAATTTACATAATAAATGGATTACAAATTCATTGCGAGGCAGGAGCCCGGGACCAAAATGTGCCTGTGTAATCGCGCTAGCGGTGTTGCATTTAGTTTAAAGCCTGTGGGCCCGGACTGCCCACGGGCCCGGGATGCAATCGCATCCTGGCATCTCTAGCCAGTCTGCGCCTGGCTTTGTTTTGCAAAAGGTCGGAGAAAGTTTATTTTTGGCAATTTTGTTCATTTTGGAACCCTAATGAAACTCTGAAATTGGTAAACACGAGAAGACGCCGCCATATTGGAAATGACGGCCAAAATCGTTTTTTTTTAGAATATACAGTGTCCGCCAAACCTATTTAGCCCCTATCATATATACCGAGTGATTTTAACTTATTTAGAAAATGGAGTTTTTCGAAATTGTCAAAATCCAAAAAGTGCTATTTTTGGGAAATTAAGTAAGATTTCAATGAGATTTTTTTAGAGTGTGTTATTTTTAGCTAACTGAACAATCTCAAGGCCAGCAAACTCCTATTTTTTATATTTTAGCTAAAAATTTACTTTTCAATTTTTTTAACATTTTTCAAAATATCACATATCAGAACTTAATATTAAATTTTTTTTATGTGAAGACTAAAGATTAATAATTGAAAAAAATAATATAAAATGTTAATTACTGCTTTAGATTTTTTATTATTTACCGAAAAGTAGTATGTTAGCATAATTTTTATGTTTTCTATGCAAGGCACTTTTTAGGAGAAATATTTTCACTTCTAATCAATATCTATTTAAATGGCTTCAAGAAACTCTAATCTAGCCCTGTTAATGAATTACTGTTACAAAAATCCTGTAAATGTTCTTTTACAGTTATCTAAATGAGGATATTATTAGACGAAGCCGGAGAACTCGGCGCCACCATCTCGGCGCCACCACTTCGGCGCCGCCATCTCGGCGCGGGGCCAGCTCGGCGCCGGGACAACTCGGCGCCAGCCAACTCGGCGCTAGGCCATCTCGGCGCCGAATTCAAATTCGCAAACTACGTAAAAAGATTATTATACACAAATAATAAATAATATGATCGCCAACAAGCTGGCATTAAATGAAAAAAAAATATTTAGAATTTCTTGGAAAATCAAACACTGACGACCATAGGTGGTTACAAAGTGATTACAAAGGAGCAAAACAAAAGTTGTCACGTGACTTCCGTCATGAGTAACATTTTAATTTTTTTTTTAAATAATTACGAAACATACATTTACTAGTCAAGATAGAGACACATTTTACGAAAAAAAGTGTTCTGGCTTTGAGATTGTTCAGTCAGCTAAAACTAACACACAATAAAAAATCTCACTGAAATCTTGCTTAATTTCCGAAAAATAGCACTTTTTTGCATTTACACAATTTCGAAAAACGCCATTTTTTAACTAGGTAAAGTGCCTTTTATGTGACAAATATTTCTTTAATGTTTATTTCCCAAATCAAAGAATTTTATGTTTAACAAATATTTGTTTTTCCATAGCAGTCTTTGTTAAAAGTAAAATTCTTTGATATGGGACCTAAACATAAAGGAAAATGTAAGAGATTAAAGTTGGCCGAGGATTTTGAAATTTGGTATAGCAGCCTAGATGTTGATTCTAAACAACTTTTCTTAATAACTTTTTGTCGTATTTGCTACATAAAAGGCAAGCTACTCTACAGTAAAATAGGTTTTTTGAAAACCCTTAAGACATACTTGATTTTTCAAAACTGAAATGCTGTTAGAAATTCGCCTTTAAACAAGCAGGGCTGAACAACAAAAAATGAAAATTTAAATCGAGAATTTTTTACCTTTAAAAGATACATTTCACCTATACGGGGACACACTGTATATACAGGGTGATTTTTAAGTTGATTCTTTCCTTTTACCTGGATATAAAGCTAAAAAAATAAGCTTTTTTTCTCATTTGCCACTTTTCCGAAATATGAAAACTAAAGGAGGTACAGGGTGTTAAAGTTTCAAATTAAAAACTAAACTTTGGCGCAAAGGCGGCTGGACAATTTTATTTTTTTTATCTCTGTTGTCAAGCAATGACCTCTCAACTAGTTTCCCATTGTAATTTTCTTAATGTTATTGCTACAATAATGGCTTATGTTTATGAAAATAATGAAAGAGTGAATATGCTTATTATTTACTGGGAGTGTCGTCAAAATGCCAAAACGAAAGAATCAACTTAAAAATCACCTTGTATACAGGGTGTCAGGAAAATACGTGTACAACGGAAGACCACAAGTTCCTTTGCCCAAAATATGATGATTTAAAATGATTAACTTTTTTAAATGTTTCAACCCCCTGTATAATCACAATTTTTTTTCTAAATAGTTATTTTAATTTATAAGCTATTTCCTCTCTTACAATATTCTAGTTGGGTGAACGGTTTAGCCACAAAAAAATTTTTTCTAAATCCCTACAAGCCTAGTGTTGAGTTACAATTACCTACTGATTCAGGCTTGTAGAAAATATTTTTTTGTGGCTACACCGTTTACCCAACTAAAATTTTGTAAGAAAGGTTATAGCTTCTAAAATAAAGTAGCTATTCACAAAAAACCTTGGTAGTGATTATACAGGGAGTTAAAAAAATATGGATGGATAATTTATTGTGACAATATTTTTAAACACCCTGTAATTTTCGAAATTAAGGTTTATTCCACAAAAGGCTATAGTTTACTGGTATAAAAGTATGGCCAAAAAATGAATAAAATCTATCAAAGATTTTTCGACTTACTTGAAAAACTAATCATTTTTGAAGACCTTTAGCGGCTAAACTAAGCAACTTTGTATATAAGTAAATTGAGTTTATTTGAAATCGGCATTAAAGTACCTCGAAATCGTCATTAAAATACGAGAAATCGGCATTAAAGTAATCCATTGTTTTACGACTTTTTTGTAGGTGGCGAGGCGACAGATAAACGTCAACCGACGTCAACATAACCTACAAAAGTTGGTTAAAATGTTGTAATTTCACAATTTCTCGATTTCAAATAAAACATAGTGTACACCTCGGCACTGAAGTTCCTTTTCATCCCTCATGTGGCTTATTTGCCAAAGTTAAACTCCAGGGCCTTGGTATGCAAACTACTATTACTGTAGAGTAGCGTGCCTTTTATGTAGAAAATACGACAAAAAGTTATTAAGAAAAGTTGTTTAGAATCAACATCTAGGCTCCTATACCAAATTTCAAAATCTTCGGCCAACTTTGATCTCTCACATTTTCTTATATGTTTAGGTCCCATATCAAAGAATTTTACTTTTAACAAAGACTGCTACCTATGGAAAAACAAATATTTTTAACAAAGTGTTTTATTTCATAATAAAAAAACGTTGTTAAAAATAAAATTCTTTGATTTGGGAAATAAACATTAAAGAAATATTTGTCACATAAAAGGCACTTTATTTACTTAGAAAATGGCGTTTTTCGAAATTGTGTAAATCCAAAAAGTGCTATTTTTCGGAAATTAAGCAAGATTTCCATGAGATTTTTAGTGTGTTAGTTTTAGCTGACTGAACAATCTCAAGGCCAGAAAACTTTTTTTCATAAAATGTGTCTCTACCTTGACTATTAAATACATGTTTCGTAATTATTTTTAAAAAATGTAATATTTTACTGATAACGGAAGTCACGTGACAACTTTGCAATCACTTTGTAACCACCTCTGGTCGTCAGTGATTTTCCAAGAAATTCTAAATACTTTTTTTTTCATTTGATGCCAGCTTTTTGGCGATCACTTTATTTATTATTTGTTTATAATAATTTTCTTACGTAGTTACTGTAGTTTGCGAATTTGAATTCGGCGCCGAGATGACTGGCACCGAGATGGCTCCGCGTCGAGTTGTCCCGACGCCGAGCTGGCCCCGCGCCGAGCTGGCGGCGCCGAAGTGGCGGCGCCGAGATGGCGGTGCTGAGATGGTGGCGCCGAGATGTCCTAGACCCATTTTTAGAACATGTAATTGGATATCACAGTCTTGTATGCATCATCAGCATTTATGCAAGTTCCACTAAGTGAAGAGAGCTCAAAACTTTGGACATTCACAATGCCATTTGGTCGATACAGTCTTCAAAGAATGGGATATGGCCTAAGAAGCGCACCAGAAGTATTCCAAAGAATTATGTCCGACATAATTAATGGTATAGGAGTACAAGCGTACTTCAATGACCTAATCATATACGCTAAAACAATCAAGAAGCACAACGAAAGATTGAAATGGGTAATATCAAGAGCAAGGTGGGAAAATCTAAAGTTGAGTAAAGACAAACTACAACTGTGGGCAAAGAAAGTGAAATTGGCACATACAGGGGCGGTTGCAGAAAGCAATGTTAAGTCTGGTGTTAGCTAACGTCACGTCAAAGTGAACAAAATCGCATCAAATTTTGTTTACTAATGTATTAGTTACCATAAACATTTGAGATTTGATTCGTTTTTGTTCACTTTGACGTTGCGGTAGCTAACACTAGACTTAACATTGCTTTCTGCAACCGGCCCACAATCTCAGAGGAAAGGGTACAGTTAGATAATGCTAAGACAGCAGCAATTCTAAACATGGAAGCACCTAAAAACAAGAAAGAGTTGCAAAGATTTTTAGGAATAACCTATGTTTAAACATTTATTCCAAGAGCATTAGAAAGAATTGCAACACTGAGGCAACTACGATCAACAAATATAACGGCAAATGAGAATTTGAAAGCAAAATTCAAAGTGGAGACAAACATTGAAGAAGCTTGACGTAAACCAAGAAAAATCAAGAGAGCCATTATCAGTCAATCAATCCGTGCATCTCCAAACGGGAAATAGAGAATGGACACCAGCAAAGGTTGTAGGCAGATATGATCGCTCCTATATAGTTCAAACAAAGAACAGAGAATACAGACGAAATCAAACATATTTGAGACCAGTCTATCAGGAAGACAAAGGCAACTTTGTAGAGGCAGAAGATATGAAAATAGCAAAACCGAAACAGAAAGTCAGGCACAGGCCAGTCCAAAACAGCAAGAGCAACTGAAGGCACGAACAGAAGGAAACCTGAAACAGCAAGAGCGAATTGAAGCACAGCGATGTTGAGAACGCCTGATTTACGATTATTAGGGTTTTTGAGGATGTGTAGAGTTGGCAACGATTTTCATAGTTTTTATTATTATTGATTCTGTAAAAAGAAAATACTTGAGTGTAATATTTTTCGATTGAAATTATAAAACGATATCTATAAGAATTGTGTACGTTTCATACGATATTTAGCTACTCCTAAATCACGACGTGCATAATAAAAGTTACACATGTATCAAGCAACAAGATCCGGCAGAGAAGTTTTACTCCTTTGTAAATTCAATAAAAAATACTACATGTGTGAGTTTCCTTAAATACTTTATTTTATTATATTCATGAAGAAGTAAACTTTAAGACAATGCCACCATTTCATTTTAAAAAGTTAACCAATAATCTGAGAGACAGAGCAGTGCATATACCTGAAAACGTATTAATGTTATTGTTTATTAGTGTTCTTAAATGGTGTTGAATTATCAGTTTTAAGTGTGTAAAAGTAAATAAGTGCAGTCTAAACAAAAGTTAAGGAATAAGGTAGAAATGGTTAACTCACGTTGGATGAGATCAAGTATGTAATTAGACAAGTTAAATAAAGAAGGCAGATAACATAAAGGCCAGAATAGCATATACAAAAACAGCTGATAACCAATATAGTTGGTGAAAATTAGCAGGGACGCCAACACAAGGTAAATACGAAAAATTCGCGGTATTTAAATTTTAAAAAGGCGCCAAATTCAAAAGTTCCACATAGGTGAAAAGCCAAAACAACTGAATTTAAAATGAACTCTGGAAATATGCTAAGATATAACTGAGTGAGAGAGGAAGAGGGTGTAGTAAGCAAGATTCTCACTAAAATAATGTTAGAAAGAATGAGGAGCGCTATCGACGGAAAACTGAGAGAAAACCAAGCAGGATACAGACCACAAAGATCATGTACAGACCACATCGGCACACTAAGAATAATATTAGAACAGGCCACCGAGATGAACGAAGACATATACATATTGTTTATAGATTTCTACAAAGCCTTCGACTCAGTGGATAGAGAAAAAATGTGGTGTATCTTGGAGCAATATGGAATCCCAGATAAATTCCTAAGACTAATAAGAACCTTATACAACGAATATACTGCAAGAATCGAACATGATGGAGAACTACTACAACCTATAAGCATAGAATCAGGAGTGAAACAAGGTTGTATACTATCACCAGTGCTCTTCCTTATCTTAGTTGACTGGGTGATGAAAAACACCGTGGATGGCAGGACAGGAATAAACTGGGGAACTTTCACCAAACTAGAAGATTTAGAATTTGCAGACGACATAAGTATTATATCGACAAACAAGCAACTTATGCAAAGAAAAGCGAACAAATTAGATAACACAGCAAAACAAGTAGGACTACACATAAACACAGATAAAACAAAACTACTGACAAAGAACCCAAACATCGAGAACAGTGTACTCATAGAGGGAAAAAGGATTAAAGAAACAGAAGAGTTCTGCTACCTCGGTAGCATTCTCACCCCCCAAGGGGGAACAACAAGAGATGTGGCTAGACGAATCATCTTGGCACGCAACACTTTCAACACTTTAAACAAAGTATGGGCATCAAAGAATATTGCACTTCAAAAAATATTTAGATCAAACATAAAGAGCATACTCTTATACGGTTCCGAAACGACAAGCACACATTTGAAAAAGATCCAGATATTTATAAATAAATGTCTCCGAATAATATGTAACATATTTTGGCCAAATAGAATCACCAACGAAGAACTGTGGAGGAGAACAGGAGAAGAACAAATTGAAAGAACCATAAAAAGACGCAAGTGGAAATGAATCGGACACACGCTGCGGAAACCAAGGAATAGCATACCAAGACAAGCTTTAGATTACTGTGGAAGTGGGAAAAGAAATCCAGGCAGACCTCTAGATACATGGAAAAGAAGTCTTCAAAAAGAGATTCGAAAGAGCAACAAAACATGGGGAGAAATAAAAAAAAATAGCAAGAGATAGAGAGAAATGGAAGAACCTAGTAGAAGAGATAACAAGACAACCGACCGACGATACGCAGGAGTAGCGACCCAGCTATCGGAAACCCAAGCTTTTGAAACATCATTGATGCCCTATGCTCCACAAGAGCGAAAGGAGAAAGAAGAAGAAGAGGAAGAGGGAATCTTTAATAGAAGCAAAAAAACAGCAAGATCACCATGAAAAAGTAAAGACAGCGGTGGTGAGGAAGAAGGACTGAATGAGGTAATGAGTATGACGAAGGAAATGTTGAAAGGCATTAAAGACCTACACAGCGACAAAAAAAAAACAAGAAGAAATGCGAAAAGTTAGAGAATTAAAAAGCAAACAGTAAAAATACTGCAAGCAAGTGACCGCTATGCGAGAAGACATGATTAAAAAAAAGGAGAAATGGAAGAAAGAGAAAGAGACTTAACCCAAAGAATGGACAAACTGGAAAGCTTTATTGAAATGAGAGGAAAACAAAATAAGAGAAACAATATAATTATTGTCAAAGGATTAATGATAGACGATAACCAAATAGAGAATAAAGTAGAGCAATTTCTCATTATTTATTTATTTATTTAGCGTATGGCTACATCACAGGTAAGTATATAACAAAAATAACAAAATTTCACAAACACACATCAAGATTACAAATATATTCTATTGACTCTCTTGTCGCAATCAGGAAATCGGATGGGTTGCCACTGTAGGAGCTAATTGGACAATCCTCTACCAGGTGTTTAATAGTCTGTCTTTCAGCGCCGCAGTCACAATTTGGGGAAGGTATTTTTCCCCACCTAAAAAGTGAGTCGGAGCACCTGCCGCAATTCGTCCTTATTCTATTAAGTGTTGTCCAGATTCGTCTTGGTTGATCAAAGCCCCCCGGTCTGCTTGTAACGCATGGCATATCCCGGTTGCCAGGTGTGGCCTTCTTCTCCCAGTCTTCTTTCCACCGCTCGATTATGTTGAAGTTTTCCTCGATAAGAGTTTCTGCCGTTTTCAGAGGGGGTTTTCGTGAGCGTAGCCTATTTATGGTTCTGCCGGTTATTCCAACGTGGGAGCGCAGCACAGGATCGGCGTTAATTTTTTCATACTCCCTGACCAGAGCATGTTCTCGGCGAATTTGTGGAGGAGCTATGTGGCTCAGTGTGGGTAGCCAATAAGTGGGCGTGGCCTTGATTGTGCCTGATATAGTACGCATAGCTTGATTGAGTTGGGCTTCAACACGTTTGGTGTATGGGCTGTTGATCCACACCGGTGCACAGTATTCCGCGACGGGGTACACTAAGCCCAGTGCCGTCGATCTGAGTGTGGGCGCTTTGGAACCCCATGTGGTGCCGCATAGCTTTTGCAGGATATTATTTCGGCTTCTGAGTTTTGCAGCTGTCTTCATAAGGTGTTCTTTGAAGCTTAGCGTTCTGTCGAGTATGACGCCCAAATATTTTGGGTGCATATTGTGACTAAGAAGTCTGCCTTCAAAGTTGATTTTAAGTTTGTAGTTGGCCATCCTATTGTTTAGGTGGAAGCACGATACTTCCGTCTTTGCGGCACTGGGCTGCAATCTCCAGTCACGAAAGTATCTCCCAAGGGTCGCCAAGTCATTTGTTAGAATTTGCTCAGTTATCTCAAACTCCTTATGGCTTGTAGCGAGCGCCCAGTCGTCTGCATAGCCAAATTTCTTTGATGTAGTTCCTGGCATGTCTGCTATGTAAAGACTAAAGAGCAGGGGAGCAAGCACCGATCCCTGTGGAAGGCCATTATTCAGTTTCATTTTTGTACTGGTCTTGTCGCCCATAATGACTTGAAAAGATCTATTGGATAGCATGGCATTGATAACATCAGCCATCTTTCTGCATGGGATAGCTCGCATTAATTTATATATAACTCCTTGTCGCCACACAGTGTCGTATGCCGCTGACAGGTCTATGAAAGCAGTAGATATTTTTAGTTGCTTCTGAAAGCCTGTTTCTACATAGTTAGTTAGTGCGAGTACTTGGTCTGTGCAGCTGCGGTCCGGACGAAATCCTGCTTGTTCCACAGGTATATGTTGCAGTATTGTTGGACCAATCCTGTTATATAGCAGTCTTTCAAAAAGTTTGTAGGCCATGCTTAGGAGGGCAATTGGACGATAGTTTTCTCATTAAAGATGTGGGAGTAAATGTAAAGGTAACTGAAGCAGATAAAATTGGAAAGATTGAAGAAAAAAAAAAGTAGTAAATGCTAAAATTTAAATTTGGGAACAAAAAATTGCTATAATGGCAAACAAAAAGAACCGGACAAAAAATAAATATTGATAATGACCTGACCATCAAGGAAATGTCAATTCAAAATGAAATTAAACAAATAGCAAAAGAAGAATACAAAAATTGAAATAAGGTTAAAATGGGATATAAAAAAATAACAATAAATAACAAGGTATATGAATGGAATGAGCAATGCGAGGAAAATGATGAATATATCAGACAGAACAAAGCCACTATCAAAAAACTACGATATAAAGGGCAGGAGGAAGATAAGACAACGGCGAGAATAGGGATAATGAATATGGATACCTTAATAATAAGAAAAAACAAAAAAAGAAAAGGTATACAATAAGAATATCAACACAGTAATGAATGAATTGAAAACATATAAAGTAGGCATCAGTGCAATTCAAGAAATAAGATGGAAAGGGCAAGGCGAAATAAATAAAAAAGATTATATGATGTTATATAGTGGCGAAGAAAAGCAATGATATAATGAACAGCCTTCATGGTAGCAAATGAACTGAAAGACAGAATAGTAGAATTCAAGCCAATAAGTGGAAGAATATTGTACCTGAGGCTACAAAATAATCCGGCAAACATTGCATTAATCAATGTATATGCCCCCACTGAAAAGGTGGATGAGAAGGAGATAGCAGAATTCTATGACAAACTGGAAGAAGTAACAGAAAAAGCTCCAAAACATGACACTCTGATAGTGTTAGGCGATCTAAATGCCCAGGAACGGAGGAATGTTACTGCGAAGTAGCCGGGAAACAAATATTACATGAAAATACTAACGATAATGGAACTAAACTATGTAACTTTGCAACAAGGATGAATCTGATCATAAGCAGCACTAAATTTAAGCACAACACATTACATAAACAAACGTGGATAGTACCAGGCACAAATGAAGCTACGCAAATTGATCGTATACTAATAAACAAGAAAATATCTAACATGCTACAAGATGTAAGACCTACAGAGGTGCCAATGCAGATAGTGACCACTATATGGTAATGGCAACCGTGAAACTAAAAATGATAAGAAAAAATAAAAAGAAGAAAAATGAAAGGAAATGGGCTATGGAAAAACTAAATATAGACTCAAACAATAAGTTCCACGTAAATACAATAAACAGAGAGCTGGAAGAAATAATACCACGTGATTACATTAATGAAGGATGACTTTGTGTTAAAGAAGTAATACTGAAGGCAACCGAAAGAGTATTCGGACATTCAGAGAAAAGAAGAAAGAATGAATGGTTTAATAGTGAATGTGAAGAAGCAACAAAGCAGAAAAGACAATCAAGAACACAATGGCTGAGATCAGAAACATAAAAAAAAGAAAAGAGAATCCAGAAGAATAAATGAACGAAAAACACAACAGTTAGACCAAACAATGGAAGAAATTGAAATAAACAGCAAGAAAAATGAAACACGAAAAATTTACTGGAATATAAAAAATAATCGTAGCAGAAATAAAATAAAAACACGGGCAAAAGGAAGTAAAAGAAATATGTCACTTCTCTAAATTATTAAACGAAACAAATGAATAACAGAGGAAAAAGGCCAGAATCAGAGACCAAACGAAGAAAATGAAGAAAAACACGAGCCAAGATATGAAGAATTCAAGAATATAATACAAAAAATGAAACGTGGTAAAGCGACAGGAAGTGGGGAGAAAGATTGCAACAAAGAATATTTGAAATTATAAAACAAATATGAATATCAGAAGAATGCCGGACGAATGGAAGAGTGGGATGATTGTACCGATATACCAGAAAGGAAATCCAAAGTGTCAAAACTATAGAGCTCGCAGAGTGTAGGTGCCTGATAGTTGCTCCGGTGATATTTATTGTAGTTCTGAGTTTGTTAAACATACATATACAATGCCATTCACTCGGGAGCAGAAAATGGAAACCATCGACTTAATTAAAGAAACTGTAAAAACTCTGTTATCTGATGAGAAGCTTATCGAACCGATTATTAACATAATTCAGTTAAAAATCGAAGAAAAATTCACCAGCCTCAAGGAACAATATGATAGGGAAATCAAGCAACTGCGCCAGGAGAATCTGTCGTTATCAATGGAACTGGATAACCTACAACAATATTCCAGGAGAAATAACATTCGCATTTTTGGAATCGATGAAGAGCAGGGTGAAAACACCGAAGAAAAAGTTATCTCTATACTCAAGGAAAAGGCCAACCTTACAATTGACCCTAGTGATATCGACAGATGTCATCGGGTAGGTGTTTCTACTGGAAAAAGAAGTCGTCCCATTATCGTGAAATTTGTAAGCTACAGACAAAGAAGCTTCATTTTCAAAAATAAAAGCAATTTTCGAAATACTAAAATTGTTATCAAGGAGGACTTGACGAAAAAGCGACTGGAGCTATATAAAGCTGTGGCAAGTAGATATGGCTATAAGAATGTATGGAGTTTTGATGGTGTCATAAAAGTCAAAGTCGGTAACAGTATCAAAACATTACGCAACCAGCGTGAATTTGAACTGTTATCTACCTCTGATTAAATAAAATACAATCTATTCCAGGTTTCCGGTTTTTTCCATAAATTGTTCCGTTTAACTTTCTGTACGTTCGTTTTTGTATGCATTTACTATTGGGTTATCGCCGAGAGCAACCACAATATGAGGTGCAACATATCAATTATTGAAATTTTTAGTTAGTTATTTATGTTTGAATTAATATAGATTTAATTTTTAATATCGTATATAGCAAGTTTTGCTGATTTGATTTATTGTTAAGAATTACTAAATTTTTAGTTTTAAGCTTATGTCATTGTTTAAGTGTGCGCATCTTAATGTTAGATCACTGACTGCAAAAATTTCAGACTTTAAAAACGAGATTATCGCTACAAACTATGATCTAGTAGCCGTCACTGAAACGTGGCTGAATGATACAGTGCCATCCGAATTAATTGCTGTCGATGGTTACACATTTATACGGAATGATCGTTCAACAAGAGGTGGTGGAGTTGGCTTATATATTAGATCCGGGCTGTCGTACGCTATCATTCGGTCTAACAACGCAATTGAACAGCTCTGGATTAAAGTATTAGTGTGTAAGAAAACAAATTACATTTTTGGAGTTATTTACAACCTTCCCGGACCTGTAAATCATCATGTACAATTTATAAATAATTTCGAAAATACGTTATCTGAAATCATTTCCATAACCGATCACTTGTTTTGTTTTGGTGTTTTTAATATAGATTTATTAGATTTTAAAAGTCGGTTAGCCGGTGATTTTATCTCATTAATAGAAGGTATGGGATTGAAGCAGCTTATCAATGAACCTACTCGAATTACCTTAACTACTGCTACTCTGCTCGATTATGTTATAGTTCCGGCCTCTGAGGTTGTGATTGATTCCGGTGTTATTAGTACTCACTTATCCGATCATGATTTGGTTTATTGCAATTTAAATGTTAATATTCAGAAAACTATTCCTACTTTTCGTACTTACAGAAATTTTAGAGGGTTTAACTATAAACTATTTTATGATCACTTGCGTTCAATACCGTGGCGAAACATGTATGATCTTAATACTGTGGATGAGAAGGTTGACATGCTGACTGACAACTTAACCACCCTTTTTAACTTGCATGCACCTTTTGTAACGTGTAAGTTTACAAAACCCGTGGCACCATGGCTTACTGATGGGTTAAGGGACATGATGTCTAGCAGGGATAAGGCACTACGTAAATTTAAGTCAACAAGGTTACCAGAGCACTGGGAATACTATAAACAGTTACGTAACTTGACCACCTCCGCAGTTAGAAATGAAAAAAGAGCGTACTACCGTCAACGATTTCAAAACTCCCCCACCACAATGTGGAAAGATATAAAACATCTAAATATGAATTCTAAACCAAATAACATTCCTCAACAATTATCTAATGTTAATCAAATAAATAACTATTTCATTAATTCCATCCCTACCAACGCATCTGATAGCAAGGCGAAGGTAAACTTTTATAATAACAATCTATCCGAAGCTATTACTACCCTGTTCAATTTTTCCTCCATTGAAGAAGGAGAAGTTATTAAAATTATATTCAATATTAAAACTAAAGCTACAGGTGCTGATGGAATCAACATTCATATGATAAAGCTATGTTTGCCGTTTTTGTTGCCATATGTAACGCATATCGTAAATTTCTGCTTGATTAATTCTGTGTTTCCAAGCTTTTGGAAAAATGCGTTAGTCATACCATTAGCTAAAGTGTCGTCTCCTGCGGATTTCAAAGACCTTCGCCCAATAAGTATCCTGCCAGTATTGTCGAAAGTTCTGGAGAAAGCCATGGAACAGCAAATACGTAGTCATCTTGTAGCCAACAATATCGTCCCTATTTGTCAATCGGGATTTAAACAGGGTCATAGCTGCACTACAGCTTTATTAAATATAACCGATGACATAATTCATGCTACAGACATGGGTATGTTAACAGTACTAGTTTTATTGGATTACTCTAAAGCTTTCGACACGCTGAACCACGAAATTTTAATAGGGCTTTTGCATTTCATTGGATTTACACAAAATGCAATAAAACTTATAAGCTGTTACCTTTCCAACCGCAGCCAAGCGGTTGTGCTGTCTGAAAGTAGGTCGGACTTCTTATCCATACATACGGGTGTACCGCAGGGTTCTATCTTGGGCCCATTATTATTCACTGCCTACATATCAGTGTTCCCATCTGTGTTGAAATCATGCAAGTCTCACTTTTATGCTGATGATACACAAGTGTATTTATCGTTTTTAGAGTCAGATTTGCACAATAGATGCTTATCAATAAACGAAGATCTAGAACGTTTGCATACAATTTCTAAACAACATGGACTAATTCTAAATTCAAACAAATCTACGGCGATTCTATTTGGTAAGAATAGAGATCGAGTACTTAATCAAATTGTAATTAAGATCAATAATGCTACTTTACAACTTCAAGATACTGTAGTGAATTTAGGTCTCACTATTGATTACAAATTACGTTTCAAAGAACATATTTCTAAATGTCTTAGAAAGGCATATGCAGTGCTAAAAATAATATTTCATAATCGACACATGTTTGATGCAAAAACTAAAGCTCTACTGTGCACTTCACTTGTGTTATCCAAAGTGAACTATTGTGACGCTGTGTATGGTTTCAGCATAGATTATAGAGATAAACAAAGAATACAGTGTCTTCAAAACTCCTGTGTCCGTTTGATATACGGAATTCGTAAGTACGAAAGGGTTAGTCACAGGCTGAGAGATCTGAACTGGCTAAACATGAGTAATCGACGTCTACTAAATGCTGCTTGTCTTTATCATACCATTATAATTTTTAAAAATCCCCCATACTTGTATAATAAGATCAGTTTCAGATCTGATGTACATAATCTGAATCTGCGGTTTAAGGGCCTACTCACGCCACCTCTTCACTCTACCACTTTTTATGAGCGATCTTACTCGTACCGCATTGTAAAAATCTATAATAACTTGCCCTTTCATTTAAAACTACTATCTAAGAGTAAATTTAAGCAAACATTATTCAAATTGTTGTTGGGTGGTCTGGCACTTTGAATGTCTGCATTTGGAAGATGACATTATTTTTAACATAGCATATTGTTTTCATTAAAATTTGTTATTAATTGATGTGTAAGTTTTAATTATTTTTTTTTGTAAGACTGCTAGAATTGTCCGAATCAATATTTAATTTTATTAGGGGTTAAGTTAGAGCAGTTGACAGTTTGTAACTGTTGAACTGGACTTCGCCTCTGAAGTGTTTACTTATTATATATATATTTTTTTTTTTTTTTTTGTAATAACGGGTAATAAAAGGCATTATTATTATTATTATTATTATTATTATATCACTACTAAACGTCACATATAAGATCTTAACAACCATGATAAACAAGCAACTAACAAGATTCACTGAGCAACAAATAGAATATTATCAATGTGGATTGAGGGCAGGTAGATCAACGTCTGATGCTATACAGGTTATGAAGGAAATACTAGAAAAAAGCTATGAAGATAACATACAACTATATATGATTTTCATTGATTTTAAGCAGGATTTCGACAGAGTTGATAGGGAGATGCTAAGCAAAGACAGGAAACAGCTGAATATACAGACAAAATTAACACAACTTACAAAAATGACACTTTCGAGAACAAAGGCAGTAGTTAAAATAACGGATGGACGATCTGAAGCATTCTCAACAGATACAGGTGTGAGACCAGGTGATACACTGTCAGCCACCTTATTTAATATAATGCTGGAAAACATATTAAGAGCTACTGGGGCCAAAGGGACAATAAGAAATAAAGAAGAACAAATAGTGGCATATGGTGATGATGTAGTGGTAGTGACAAGGAGCCTAAGAAAGTTAAAAGAAACGTTCTGGAAGATAGAAACAGAAAGCAAAAAAAGAGGTCTAACAATAAACATTGAAAGAAAGAAGAAGCAAGTGCTTAAAGATAAAAAAATATCCAGAACAACAAAAGCTTAATTAGACCAGTGATGGCATACGCAACAGAAACATCATACTTCACCAAAAAAGAAGAAGAACAGTCACGAATATGGCAACGAAAAATACTACGAACGATACTAAAGGCTGTTAAAATAGGAGAAAACAAATATAGATCTAAAATGAACCACAAAATATTGAAAGAAATAAATGGTGAAGATATTATAAGAGTAATGAAGGCACTGAGACTACACATCATTAGGGCAGGGAATGGAAGAACAATTAAAGAAGTCGCAGAGTGGACTCCGATTGAAGCACGATATAGAGCAAGACCAAAAACGAGATGGTGGGATGAAGTAATGGATGACATAAGACGAATGGAAATTAAAAACTGGAGAAATATAATAACCGACCGAAAAGCATTGGGAGAAATAGTCCAAAAGAAGAAAATGCATAACAAACTAAGGATAACACAAAGAAAATCTTGGGGACCAATCCACCTCATAAAATGGATTCATAAAGCTTCAACAGAAGCGGCAACAATTTACAAAGAAGATATGACATTAATAATAATAATAATCTGAGAACAAAAACCCAGACTTTTTACCTTCTAATGTCATATACTAGTGTTTGTTAAATTAATGAGATAAAATAAGATAAGGTGCTACAGAAACGTTCATTCCATTTAAACTTTTTAAAAATTGTTAATTTTTTGTATTAAATTATTTAAATTATAAGAATCGTCAATTAAGAGATAAAATTATTTAAAAAAATTGAGTGCATGTTATTAAATTTTTGAAAGTTACTTGGATTTTGAAACTGAATGTTACTAAAAAATTTTTTTGAAATTTAGAAATTAGGAAGTGTTTTACATTTGTTGAGAAAGTTAATTCGTTCGCCTACCTTTAAACCTGACCAAACTGAAGAAGGCTATTAGCCGAAATACAATTTTTGGAAACATAAAACACTTTCAAGTGTCTATTTTTAAAATTGTACAGCTGGTATTTCGATACTTAATATCAGTAGGTACAAGAAAACAGCTGTAATATTAAAGAAAAGATACCTTGCTACATTATTACTATTATTAGTAATTTTTGTAACTTTCTGCTTCTTTACTTTATTCATGTGTGTCATATAAAAGCTTTTGAAAGTCTACATCCAACAAGACCATTACATACAAGGTGTTGCATTTAAGAAACCCTTACATCTCATGCTATACGAAACAATTGAAAAGAACTACAAAAATAAATACTGCTTTCAAAAATCACAACACAGTCCAAAAAATTTTCTACAAAAACTTAAAAGGTAAAACTGACAAAAATTTAAAATCCCACACTATATATCAAGTAGACTGTAATAATTGTAATGCAACTTATATTGGTCAAACTAAACAATATCTAAAAAAATGAATGACACAACATAAACAACCAATAAAAACAAAAATTTTAACACCCCATAAACCAAACACTGCCTTATCAGATCATGCTGTCAACAACCTACATAATTTCAATTTAAAAAACCCAAACATTTTACATAATGAAATACATTTAAAAAAACGTTTACTTTTAGAATGCATGCAATAAATTACAAATCCAACACTGAAACATTAAACAATACATATAATATTTTTTTAAAATAACTACAACTGATTTTAGTCGAATCATCAAAGGTTCAGAAACGCCTTTTCCAGGAAAAAAATGTAGAAGTCTTTTTCTCAACGGTTCTATATGTTTTTGGGGGCGCTGAATCTAAATATGAGGTTTGCCACCTCGCCAGGCGTCGCACAGTGGAGTATTTGCCGTATCTAGCTGGCCAAAAGTCAATTTCAATTTGTTCATTATCAACAAAAATTAGGTACCGCCTCTTAAAGTTGAACAGTGGAGCTATATGACACCAGCACGCTATGTGACATAGAGGCAGCAGTAGTGTTACAGTACTAGTTTGAACTTGTCGTTCCCTAGAACTGCAGATTAGTGCTTTCTGTGTAATTGAAAAGTGCGCACAGTTAACAGTGTTTTATAAATATTCAAGAAAGTTATATATTCTTGGAACCATGGAACAACTTGACGGGGGTAAGTAAGAAATAATTATATAATTTTAGTTGCATATAAGCTCTGTTTTCCACATTCATAGTGACATTAAAAAAATTGAGTTTTTGAAATATTTTAAAAACTTTTTTGAAATTCTAAATTGCTTTTGTCATATTTCCCGAAGAGTCCCGCGACTTTTTTTTCATAAATGAATAGTCAAAGGCTTCAGCTTTCAATACATGCTGAAAACGTTTCCGGATTCTTCCGATTTTTTATGTATTAGGCCCTAAACTGTTCTCATGTCATATACGTATTTTATTAAATAGTAAGTCAAAAATTATTTTTATCTAGTATGGTTATGCAATAGTTCCTAATTTATGAATGCAATTATAAATCACTAAAAAACAAATGTCAAGTTTGACATTTAGTCATGAACGCAGTTGCATTCATAAATTATGAAATATTCCATAGCCATACTAGATGAAAATAATGTTTGATCATACTTTATGCTCAATTACTGTATTTTTTTAATAGGAATGATTTTTCCAGAACCATCAGGATGTAGAATATTCACAAAACGAGAAATATTCAACATGATGCAACAACAAAATCAAATGAATATTAATGAAAAATTAGATTTTGTTGAGGATTATTTCATTAATAGAGACGAATTTTCCGAATACGATAAAAGGGATATTAAGAAGAGATTTTCACAAGTAAAGTCGGAGTTTAAGCGTAGATGGACTGAAGCAAGTTATAAAGAATCTATTTTCATGGGAAAGAATCAAACGTGGTTAAATACTATAGCATTCAACCTACCTAAACTATCACAGGTTGTGGGGCGTCCATCAAAGATGTTTCATGATTCCAGCGAAAGAAGTAAAAGACGCAAAACGGAAACGCTGCGTAAGAATAATGAGTCAACAGAATTATTATACGCCGCTCACGTGAAACTCCAAAAGGAAGGAAAAAGAGATGCTTCCAAAATACTAAAAGACCTGACCTCTAGCCCACAACGAGCAACCAAGTACAAAAACGCTTTTTCAAAATCGATGGAAGATCAAACTACTCCTCATCAGTTGTCGCCTCTGAAAGCTTTAGCAATGTTTGTTGAGGCTGGACTTTCGAAAAATCAGTATGAAACAATAAGGAGTTTCCTACCATATCTCCCGTGCTACACAGTTTTGCAGAAAACCAAGTTGGAGTCATATCCGGATGCCATACACGTAACTGAGAATTGTGCTGAAGCGAATTTACAGAGTTTACTCAATCATACTGCTAATAGACTGCTTACTTATTTAGAGGAAGTCGTACAACGTTTACCTCAAGAAGACTGCAATAACCTTACGTTGATTTACAAGTGGGGATGTGATGGTTCGCAGCAGTCCCGATTCAAGCAAAAGTTTGAAAACGAGCAAGATTCAGACTGCAATATTTTTCAAAGTTCGATTGTACCATTACAACTACTGATAGATTTGGACTCAGAGGAAAAGAAAGTCATTTGGCAAAATCCAACACCTTCTTCGCCCCGATATTGTCGACCAATAAGAATACGTTTTACCAAAGAGACGACAGACATTACCAATGAAGAAATTAAATATATCGAAGATGCTGGAGCAAATTTGGAGCGCACGAAAGTAGAATTGACAGATAGAGCTTATTATGTTAAACACAATATGGCTCTTACAATGGTTGACGCCAAAGTATGCAATGCTGCAACTTCGACCAAATCGACAATGAGGTGCTATATTTGTGGTGCAACAGCAAAAGATTTCAATGACCTAAGCAAGAAGAAAGAGACATCTAAAGACTCATTGAGATTTGGATTATCAGTCTTGCATGCAAGAATAAGATTTTTCGAAAGTCTACTCCACTTAGCCTACAAATTGCCCCTAAAAAAGTGGCAGCTGAGAAACGAGAACGACAAAAGAGTTGCAAACGAAACTAAGGCAAAAATACAAGTAGAATTCCGACAAAGGATGGGTCTGATTGTGGATGTTCCCAAGGCTGGGTTTGGAAACACTAATGATGGCAATACCAGCAGGAGATTTTTCATGGATCCAAAACTTGCAGCAGAAATAACTGGCTTAGACTTTCAATTAATTTATCGCCTAAAAGTAATCCTGGAGACTATATCAAGCGGCCATAAAATTCATATAGAAAAGTTTGCAGCATACACCATGGACACAGCAAAATTATATGTTCAAAAATACGCTTGGCATCCAATGACACCTACATTGCATAAGGTTTTAATACATGGACCCATCATTGTGGAGCATGCTATGTTGCCTATAGGTCTACTGTCGGAAGAGGCCGCAGAGGCTAGAAACAAACACTTCCGGCTTTATCGACAAAACTTTGCAAGAAAGTTTTCGAGGACTGCTTGCAACCAAGACGTTTTTAATAGGTTACTCCTCACTTCGGATCCTCTCCTCACTGGATTGCGACAAATACCAAGAAAAAGATCGAAGCCCTTTTTAAAGGAAACGTTGCACATGTTGCTTGAATTAGACATACCTGCAAGTTCAAGTGCTCTCCCAAGATCAGACGAAGAAGAAGAAATACATTCAGATGACGAAGACATGGTCTGGGACAAAAACTTAATTTTGGAGGAAGAAAGCACCCTCTCAGAGGAAGAAGACATTTCCTCACATTAATAATTATACAGGGTGTTAAAAAAATCGTGGCGAATATTTTACCCACTTATAGATATCATCAATACAAACAAAACAGTCCTAATAAACATGCGTCCGGAAACGCGTTGTTTCCAAGATACAGGGTATTAAAGTTAAAAAAAAATCACAGCCGCCCCTGGAATAAATAATTTAAATCTATGTGCGCCAAAACATGATCCTTAATAGTAGCAGTGAACCTTCAAAGTTTTAGTAAAATCTGCCAAGGGGTTTTTAGTTATTGAAGCATTTTAGTTTTTGTCTTAGCAGGTTGAGAGACATGCAAAAATATAGGTTTTATTTTTTTCTTCAAAACGAAGCAAGATATGAAAAAAACTTAAACGACAAAAGGTTGCAGTTTTAGTTTTTTTATTAAAGAAAAACATGAAAATTGCAAACAATCTCCTGGGTTTTATTTTTTTAATAAAAAAATTTAATCGACATGCCCCGTGGGCACGCCTCTGAAATTACTGGATCAACTGTAAAAGGTAAAAGCGTTTTCGGATCCATCTTTATTACGACTTTTTTGTTTGTATTGATGAAATCTGTTATTGGGTAAAATATCCGACAAAATTTTTTTAACACCCTGTATGTATCGTTATCAATTCATATTTTTTTTAAACAGTAGCCTCCAAATAAATTTATCTGCCCAATATGACTTCATTTGAAAGCTCAAATAATTTTGGCCAGCTAGATTGGGCAAATACTCCACTGTGCGTCGGCTCCGTAACGAAAAAGACAAAAAAACTGAAATTTTCGGCAGTCTTTCAATTTTTTTACTATAACTCGAAAAATAAGTGTTTTTCGAAGATATTAATCCTATACCGAATTAACGAATACAAAATTTCCTACAAAATGCATATCTTAAATTTCAAGTTTGGATAATCTATAACGAAGTTAGCGCGTGTTGAAAAAAGATAATTTTTTGACTTTCCTTTAAAAAAGGTAAAAACGCCATTCTAACTTTGTTCTTGTGCCTTACTATAAACTTCATACACCTAAAATCACTTATTTTATGAATACCTGCTATACCAGGTTATATTTAAGGAATTGTCGAACGTCAATGAGGTCAATTTTTTAGTTATATATTTAATACACCTGACCATTTAGTTGGTCTCCTGCAGCGATCGTATATTGTACCTACGATTTTTAGTCCAGTTAGAATATGTCAAAATGTCTTGCGAGTGTATCATATATGACGGATCGTTAGATGATGGCACCAAGACAAGTGTAGTGAAGGAAAAGGGGTTGGACGGTTTCATTGAAACAAGCAGATGTCGAGAGGATAGAAAGGTAGTGTTGTTTAAAAGATGTAAGATCGATAAAGAGATTAAGGTCCACGAAAAATGTAGGAAGAGCTACACTAATGAAAAATTGATTAATGCTGTCAGTAAGAGGAATAGACAAAGTAAGGATTTACCTGCACTTCGTTCGAATATGTCTCTATTTTCATTCAAAACCCACTGTTTTATATGTGGGGAGGAAGTGCCACCAGATTATTCAAACAAACAAATTAAAAAGACACCACAATACCACAATCCTGTGTACCCTGTGACTCAATATACTGTAACCAAAAACATAAATAGATTGCTGAAAGATCGAAATGATGAAACTGCAAATACTATTTTACATCGTATACGTTTAGTGCATGATTTTGCAGCTGCTGATGCTCAATACCATTTTTTATGTATGAAACAGTTATACCTCCTGCACAGAGTTGTGTGGCCACAAAACAAGACATTCGGACAAATTTGTGACAATTATGTTGAATATGTCCATAAAAAATATATGACATCTGCAGTAGTTGCCTTCGATGGCTACTTTGATGCACAGAAAGGCACTAAACAAATGAAGCGCATGAGAAAATCCAAAATGCAGTCAGTTGACATCCAATTCAATGACAAAATGGTGCTCACAGTCCCCCAGGAGAAATTTCTGACTAATACCTACAACAAAAGCAGATTCATTAACATGCTTCTACAGAAATTCAGTGCAGCCCAAATCGACACGAAGCAAGCGAGTGAAGATGCAGACACTCTGATTGTGCAAACCATATATATAATACACATAGATTGCTAGAGTGGCTTCAAAGCAAGAAGTACATAGGCGTGGCTACAGTTATGCGCCAATAGACGGTATCAGTGGCGTAGCAATAGGTATTTTTAGGGAGGCACATTAAAATTCCCATTTTAAAGAAAAACTTTTCATGCTGATTTATTTTTGGTTTCAAATGCTAAATAAATTAGCATGTCATAAGAAGTACAAGCTCTACTAGAAGCTCGCGAGGCCGCCCCCCGCTAAACGCTTTCCGCGGCGCGGCGGGAGGACTCGCCGTGCGTCACCCGCTCTATTCCGCGCGAGGAATTATTACTAAATTTGCCCGTTTTGCTGTGAATTTTTGCCAAAGCTGTGCATGGAACTTCGCTATTTGGTCGTGGCAGCATATTAGACAACAGCTAGGAATCTGGCAGAGGGCGCAGGCCAAAGGCTCTTGAATATGCGTGCGACCTGAGAAAGTTCGAATATGGCGCTACGGAAAATAAATGAGTAACCCCAATGTGTCATGTAGCTACCAGACTGTAAGGTGCTCGCCCAAACCCCTTTTTGATATTATTAACGGGTTAATAGTCATGGAAACATGTAAACAAAATGACACGACGAACGGCAATGAACTGAATACAACAGCGGAAATCACCTTGTTGAACGTAATGGACTCGTCCGGACGTTTCTAGCGTTCTGCGCATCGATGACGCAGTGTACTTTACAAACTGAAAGACTTCTAGTAGGGCCTGGAAACGTCAGAAAACATTACGACGCCGACATAGTCTCACTTAGAGTATAACGCGTCACGTGCGCATGCGTGAGAATTCGAACTCCGCCTTTAGAAGCGAATTTTAAACTTGACCACTTCCCCATTGGCCGGACGACGCCGCCGCGCTTGCACACAGCTCACCATTATACATTGAAGAGTTGGTTGTCTGTCTCACTTCCTTGGTGAGCTTCCCACTCATAGCCGCTAGCAATATAGTAAGTATTAGATATATGGTGCAAACAGCCCAATCGCTTGCTGCAAAATATGAAACTGTTGTACTGGTTGGTGAGCATATAGACCTCCTGGTTATTATAACCGGAACCGTGACGTCTCCTAATGTATATTTTCTAAAGCCAGGTAAAGGAAGCTCTTCCATCTGTTTACCATCCTCCAAGCGCCATCGACAAAAGGCTGGCAGAACATATACTATTTATACATGCCTTCAGTGGTTGTGACTCCACCTCTGCTATTTTCAAACAAGGGAAATCCAAGTTCCTGAAAGCCCTTACAAGGCATCCTGACCTCCCAGTCTACATCCGACGTTTCAGAAACCCTCTTGCCACATCACAGGAAATTTCGGAGGCAGGGGAAAAATTTCTGGTGGCCCTATATGGTGGAGATTATCGCACCACTTCAATCAATAAATTGCGGTACAAACAGTATGTGTCGTCAGCATTCAAAGTTAGTGGAAATGTAGCATTCATCCCACCCACTAAAGCTGCAACTCAGCAACACAGTTACAGGGCGTTTCACCAAATACAGCAGTGGCTGGGGAATATTCTACCACCGGAGCAGTGGGGATGGAACGTCATCAAAGGCAACTTGGTTTCCATTACGAACCTTGACCCCCAGCCCCAGAGAAGCTTTTGAAACTCATGCCTGCAAGTACCAGAAGAGCTGCAAGGGCAATTGCGGCTGCAAAAGGGTTGGGTTATACTGCTCAAGACTTTGTTTAGAGTGCGAAGGAAGGTGCTTTAATGTAGAAATACTGTTGAGTGATGACGATCAAGACGTCTCACCTGAGAAGATAGAAGGTAATTCATACTATTACAGTAATTCTAATCTAGTATTTTTTCACTATAAATTATAAACTGAACCTTCACTTACCAAATTGTCATTATAATATTTTGTTCCACAGTGGAGAGACCGGCGCACATCCACCAAGAGATTGAGCAGTCCACTGCCTGGAGAGGACTAAAAAGAAAACGTGACGACACTCTAGAATAGCGTTTTTGACTTTATTAGCGAAGAGTTAAAAAATGGCTTCTCTTGAACAAGCGCTAGTGGCGTTATGGATTTTCCAAACTTTAGAGTTATTATATACATTTTAAAGGAAATTGTGTCTAGTTTAATTTGATATAGGGTTTGTATCATCGACAGACGCTTAGTTTTTGAGTTATAGTAAAAAAACTCAAAATAGTGCCGAAAAATTGAGGTTTTCTGCAATTTTCGTTGTGAAGCCGACGTCTGGTGAGGTGGCAAACCTGAGATTCGGATTCAGCGCCCCAAAAAACATATAGAACCGTTGAGAAAAGAACGTCTACATTTTTTTCCTGGAAAAAACCCTTGCTTATTGGACTATTTATATATTAAAATATTTTAAATAAAAATTATGGGAAAAGAAAAAAAAAACATACTTAAAACTTATTTCTCAATTTCACTATTTTATCAATATTTTCAAAAGTAATTATATCAAAAACTTGAAAACTTTTCAACAACCAAAATAACTTTAACAAAATTTCTGAACAAATGGGATATTGTGTAACTAACACAGATAGATCAAACTACACATGCGCCAATGCTTTGAGCCATAATTGCTGTCTGAATTTGCCGTATTCATACGAAAGCTACCTGTAATTTACAATATATATACCAATCTCGCATTGTAAGTAAGTAAAACCATAACAATATTGAAATTTATTACACTAAAATTATTTGCAGCAATAGTTCCCTGAGATCGCTCAACAGCTAAAGTAAGAATCGAGGTTACATTGTAAATTTCGCAAGAAGCTGACATGGCTTGATACTTCGAAAATAATAAAAAAAGTGAACATAAAAAGTTAATTCGAACAGAAGTATTAATCCTACATTAGCAAATTAATCCAATAAAAATAAATGTCAGTAATTTACTACTAATTCATTACTAAAAAAAATTATATTTCAATTAATAGTATTATAAACTTTCCAGATTATTAGAACCCATCTAGATTAATAAAAGAGATAACAAATTAAATAAGAAAAAACAGAATTTGTGGTACGACAATACCGAAACAATTGGTTTTTTGGATATTTATAAAAAACTAGCTGACCCGACAGGCGTTGTCCTGCCCGCTGCTTGCTATTAGCGGACCCGACAGACGTCCTGCCCGCTGCCTGCTATTAGCGGGTTCAGCAAAGGTTTTTTCGATTTTCGAATTTTGTTTTTTTTATTTTTAAAACATATTGGGGGTGGTGGGGGGGGGGGGGTGAAATTTTGGGGTTATATGTTGTGATATGCGAGAAATCTTTAAAAAATTAAAACAAAGAAATTCGTCAAAAATTTTTAAAAAAATCCTAGAACCCGATTGCAGCGCCACCTACCAAGTCCAATTGTGAATCTAAACCATCCATGGACCCACTCAAACACACAAAAAATTTCATCAAAATAGGTCCAGCCGTTTAGGAGGAGTTCAGTGACATACACACGTACAGAAGAATTATATATATAAAGATAACACAAATAACCTCAAAATAAGGGTGGAAGAACACCAAAACAAAAGAGGAATGGGAAAAAATCTAAAACCAATCATCCAAAGGGTAAACAGCTTTACCGACCTTAATCAAAAGTTTTTACTCAATTTAAATTACCACTTTTTCTTATTTAAGTTTACAAATTGTTAGAGTAATACCAGTTTTGCTAATTTATTGCTATAATTTTCTAGATACCTAAAATCCAAAAGGAACGAATTATATTGTAATGACTTCTACCCTTATTGATTGTGGTTAATTATTATTTAAATATGTAATTTTAAATGTTATAAAAATAAGTACGGTCACTACACAATACTTTGTTTCATAAAAATCAAATTCTGACTGTTTAAATATTTCTTATCATTTCTGGGTTCTAGTTAGGAACGTTATAAACGGTAGTATGCCCTCAATTAATAATTCACTCATCTGCACCTATTTTAAATTAGCTAGGTCGGAAAATTTAAACATGAAACTCAAATCTCTGGGGTTGGGATCCTTGCTTTTGTCAAATATTTCAATATGAAAGGTACGCCACTGGCTGGCGATGAAATTGAATTGCAGCGTGCAACTGCTGCCTGTCTGTCAAATTAACTGGCCAAAACAATTCGAACTATGCTGACAGCTCGCCTGTTTAATTAAGTTTCAAAAGGATTTAATGAGCAAATTTTCTGGCGTCACTTGGTTCTTTTGTTTTCAGGCTAAAACCTCGACGAATTTGTTTCAAAAGGACGCTTAACATGCATTTGTTTTTTCTAACCTCAAATTGGCAATTTCTAATACGGATCCTGTATAAATGGTTGCTCATGGACATTAAAATTGAATGGAATCCGCTTCTTTGAGTCGTGCTTTAGGTATGATAATACTTTTCGACTCTCTAACACCGGTTATTCCTTCGCACACACTAACCTTACAATTTCTTAGAACGGCTGGACCCTCGTATCTACTCTGTGTAAGATGGGCCCCCAAGATGCTGGAATGGCTGATGTTGCTCGTATCCACTGGGCTGACTCGCTGGTACACCTTGCATAAGTTCCGGAATCCCTGCAGTACTCCAAACTGGCTGAATCGGAAGCTTCCCTCGTTGCCGTTCCCGTCCGATGGAGGTAGCCGAAGCAAAATAATTTCAGGACGTGGATTTTGCTACCTTCATTTGTGCTGGTACTCCTCAAAATTCTGAGCACTTTGGTATATGTTTTACTGATTTAATTTTATGTTTACCGAATAAAAGCTTAATTTATTTGAAGAGTAAAAACTGGCTGTCAAATCATAATTTTATTCAGATGTTAACAGCTCACTGGTCGTTATAAACAAAACACTATCTAACAAATTTAAACATAGGAAATTAACCAAGTACAATAATATTACTTTTACAATTAAATCAAACTTAAGTTATAAATATTTACAATCCTTAATACTAAAATAATTGTCCTTTGAATTTCGGATTTTTCACCGTCTTATTGTGCCCCTTAGTTTGTTTTTAAATTCACTGATTGTTCAATCCGCCACTACACTGATTAGTTTTCACATCACTCTTGTTTCATATCCTGTCGTTTCCTTTTCTGCAATTTCTACTAAAACTGCTACCTTTTTCTCAATTCTCACATCTTGCTGTAGCATGTAGTAATTTCTTTGTTTGCCTGGTTTATGCATTCTGCACAGTCCATCTATGATCCTTTTATTCTTACCTCTTATTTTAAAATGCTCATAAAATTGTCCACATGTTAATTACTTTAATTTCTACGCTTGTTTTAGACTGAACATATTTCGAACCCTTCTGTGCCAGTCTTATTCAAATGGGTTTAGCTTTACTTTGCACAAACCTTTTATATTACGCTAAAATTACATCAATGATTCCAACTTATGAAAATTGAGTTTCTTTCTTTGCCTATGTGTTCTAATAATCTCAATGCTACTGGCCATTTTTGCCAATGTAATTACAGGCTGACAATTTATGTGAAATTTTACAGTTGTGTGAATTATCCCAACCCTGTGCTTTTGTGATTTGATTTATAATTTGTTTGCACTGCAACTAGAGTTGAGTGGAGGGCTAAATACCATCGCAATATATATAAAAAAAATAATTTAACGATGAAGAAAAAGCAAAGGAACATAAAAATAAAATGTATTTCCAAGTAAGTTAAATAATTGTTTAAAGTGGTTTTAATAAAAATTTATAATTTCTCTTAACAGTAAGAATTACAAGAAAAATAACCTGGTAAAACCCAACTATGCCGTTCCGGACTAAAAACCAAAACCACAAATTTAAAATAAAATTAAAAAATTCTATTAGTAAAAAAAAGGTAACAAAATAAGAGAACTTTAATTTTTTCATATATCTAACCTTAATATGTTTTATTTTTAGACAAATCGATACATGTGCCTTTTTAAATTTTAAAGTGTCTAATGAAGCTAAATTAATTTAGCAAAACGTTACTTTAACAATTTTTTTGTTTCTCTGGTAATATATAAACCCTTTTGGCACAACTAATCACTTATCTTACAACTATTAGTTAAGTAAAACAACATTTCAATAAATTAGCTGAAAAATTTCTTCTACTGGAAAATAAGACAAGATTTGTCTTGTTTTCCACTCTAAATTTTAAATAATAATACAGCTGTAATCAAAATTAATAAAAACACTATATTAAAAAAGTAATTTTGCCACACATGCACGGAGTCTGCACTGTAGAAACTATTTTTCAGTGAAAACGCGACATGAATATCTCAAACAGTTTGGGCGCTACAACATTTGAAATGGACCACTTTTTTGCAATTAACTCCCTCCTGGATGTTAAAATAGTGCACCAGTCTGTATATAAATACCCTGAATAAACAAAAATAAAATGTGCACACAAGATGCAGCTAAACAGTCTGAGTGAGGAGCAAACTTCCATCTACACACTGATCAGACACTCTGTATATGCTCAACTAAACTCTCCTAAAATATAATCGGAAGTCAGGTTAATCCTAATTACTCTCTGTTCTTTCAATAACCTCAACGTATTACGAAGTAGGAACTTCCGGACCTCCCGGCTAATATATGCCATACGATAAATAAATAAATAAATAATCGCAATCAATAAACATGAATGAGATCAGAGGTGCGCACTAACATTTATATTGTACAAGTACTTGTCCAGCATGGCCCCCGTCAGCTCTTGTCCGCCGACATCGCTGATAATGAGCGTCACATCCCGTCGGCCGGGCAGCACCAGGTGCTTGGTGTAAAAGTCGGCCCCGACAGTGGGGTTGCCCTGCCTCGTGAACTCATCCTGGCAGAACCTCCGTATTATGCTCGTCTGCAACATTAAAATTAGAGCCGCGAACCAGCCGTAACGATATGCACACCTTCCCGACGTTAGCATCGCCCAGAAAGGCGACTTTCAGCTGCCTTTCAACAGCCTCCTCCTCGGAATCAGACATGGCTTACACACTCATTCTAAGCTGATCAAGTGGCTAATCCGTTGAGTGCATATTAAAATTCCCCCTGCACACGCATTTATGAATAAATACAAACACATGAAAAATGCTTGAAGCAGTGCAGTGAGTATAAAAGGGGCAGGAGCTGAGGATGGGAGCACATTGAAGCGTCGCGTACAGTACCATCGACATGTGTGGCAGAACGGTTTTGTTAATAGCAACCCTGTTGCTGGTGTTGCACCACACCTTAGTTTTGAGCTGTTTAATCACAAACTGTCCGAGAGGCGGCAAGCGCAGTGGGAAATTTAGCCTGGCAGAAAACAACATTAAACCGGTAAGTTACACGGGTCGGCCCAAAACTGCTATGTGCAGTGCATATTTCATATCAAACCGTATGGGTAACAATTTTTTTATCGTCGTACAGCCGGTTAATTTGAGCTAAACTGAAAGATTACGACCGACAATAAATAATTTTATAATTGTAATAATTCGTGTTAGAACTGACACCTGTATTGGTGACTATTTTCCAGTGCATTTCGTGCGGGCCTGGCAGAAGCGGCCAATGCTTCGGCCCCAGCATCTGCTGTGGCCCCTTCGGTTGCCTGCTGGGGAGTGCAGAGACAGCGATATGCAAGCGCGAGGGTTTCTTCCAGGAGCTGGAGCCGTGCATAGCGGGCAGCATGCCGTGCAGAAAAAACACGGGCCGGTGTGCGGCCGAGGGCATTTGTTGCAGCCAAGGTGGGGTTGGAGAATGTTGAGAAACGTGGAGTAATTGTTTAATTTGCAGAATCCTGCCACGCGGACAAGCTGTGCACCTTGGATGAGAAGTTGGTGAGGGGGCCCAACGGCATTATTCCTTTGGAGTTCTACGGCTTGATGAACTATCAAAGCCAGGCGGAATATGGCTCTGATTGAGCAGGAAGGAGACGTTTAGGACTAGTTAGGGTTTAGTTACTGTGCATACTTACCAAAAATAAAGTTGTAAATGATGTAAAATGTGTTGAATATACACAAATATTTACAACACTTCGTTTCACTGTTGCTTCGGCATAATGGCCACGTCGTTTCCAAGCGTCACGGATCAACATATGATGTTACAATATTAAAAAATGCGCCTTGTCATATGCATTTAATATAGATTTACTATTAATGGGGCGTTTCACATTAATCACTATGGTAATACTCATACAATACAAACAAAAATGTGTAGAAGTTGTACTACATTATAATTACTGTTGCCACTCAAAACTTTTTCAAGTTCAACAGGAAAATTCATTTGTTTATAGCAACTACGGTGTGTAGAGACACAATCTAATTGAAAACCTAGAATTTTTGTTTCATTTTCACTACAGACTGAAAAAAGTAATATTGTTATTTTAGTTTATACTTATTTAATTGTTTCAAAACAATTGTCAGGTTAAGTTCAATTTTGAATTTTGTCGAAATAAATTTATTTATTTATAAATAAATAAATATATTTAAATTTATTTATTTATAAATAAATAAATATATTTATTTATAAATAAATAAATTTATGAATAAATAAATAAATAAATTTATTTCAACAAAATTCAAAATTGAAATCGTTTGACAAATTGTCACCAAAACTTCCTTGTTTTAGGAAGTTGTTCCACAAATTGAACTGATAGGCATTTATTTGTTTCTTCACAAGATTTCATGCCTGATTTTAAAAACTACTTTACGAGCGAGTTCTGGGAATTCAAACATCTGTGGAAAGTGCTTTTTAATTTGTGAAATAAAAAAATAGAACAGTGTGGTTGAGGCGTATGTAACAAATGGAATTTTTTAAATTAAAAACTGAATTAAAATATTATTAAAAACTAGTTACAAGACTGTGCAAAAATATACAAGCATCTGTGCTTTTAATGTTAACGCTGCTAATGTAAAATGTGTTCTACCTTAATGCTAGTTCGATTTAAGAACAAAATATAGAAAGTTGAAAATAGCAACAGTGTCAAAGCTAGTATTCCTTGGCTGCTTATAATTCTTAAATGTTCAGTCTGCGTAAATAGACGAT